>PVLD010003093.1:0-149844 GCA_004027595.1 Dinomys branickii
GGAAACACTGCCACATTCATGTCTTAGGCTCACCGTGTTGGCTACGTGACAAACTCGGCAGTAACCCTGAGCTAAGCATCTGCAGTGAGCACGTGGCCATCTCAGCAACACCCGTCCCACTCTGAGCCCACCTGGACCCCCAGTCACACAGCACCATACAGCCCAGCCTGCACCTACCCCCACCTCCACCCCAGAGGCAAACATACCTGAGGGCTGCAGTCAGCCTGCCCTGACAACCATGACAAGATGACAGACAGATGAAGAACTTTACCTGGGTATAGCCGATAAGAGCCACTGTGATGCCATTTAACCAAATACTTCCAACCATTCACCGTAAACCACCCCTCTGAGTCCATACCCGGTCAGCCGCTCAGCCTGGGTGGCCCCGGGCAAAGGCTTGGGCCACAGGCAGGGACATTGTTCCTTAGCTCGGCCTTCCCAGGAGGACAAGTGACTCCAGCTTCTGCAGGGACCCAGCACCTGCTGGACAAAGGTGGCCCTGGCCCTTCCTGGGTGCTCAGAGAGGGGAGAGGAGCCGCAGTGTACACACAAAGCCTTGGAGGACGCATGCATAATTCACTGAACCTGCTGCTACCATGCCAGCCTGAATTATTTAAGTTGGCGGCACAGCCACAGGGACCACACACTGCCTGCAGGCCTGCATGCAGGGATGAAGCCCCTTCGGCATCTTGCTCTTTATTAAAGTAGCAGAGGAAAAGGAAAAACTCAGTACTTATCACCTTTTAAACCAGTGATGAGGCTTCTCAAATACTATTTCCCTGTGTATCTTAACTTTGCAAAGCCTGAATCCCATAACCAGAAAACCTAGCTCTTCAGCAAGGTGATCGCCAGCACCAGCACTATCTCAGAACCTAAGTGACACAAAAAGCAAGTGGACCAAGCTGAACCACTTCCAAAGGAAAATGGGCTTCACAATGATGAGCCCGTGTAATACTGGAGACTACACAGCCAGAAGGGCCAGTACGTCCAGGGAAGACGCTGACTACCAGACCAGACCATGGCACCAGCAGCACTGACCCCTGAGCAGAGCCTCAGGGTGTTCAGGATCAGGAGGCCCACAGGCATCAGACCAGCAGACGCCGCACCTGTCACCACCACACAAGCACACTAGATGCCACCGACAGCAGAGCGTGGTGGTGTTCAAATGAAACTGTACCCCAAGCTGGCAGGGCACAGAGTGGGTCCAGGGCCACAGTCTGCTGACCAGGCTGTATCTGTAGATGCTTGGGTGGGTGTGGACATCACTCACCCCACTCATAAGTTACAGCGGTTCTCATGGAAAGGTGTTACTACATCAGCCACAACACTTCCTATGGGAAAAGTCCTGCAGAGTTTGAAATGAAGTCCGGCTCATCAGGCCTCCCTTTCTATCCACAGACGTATTTCCTGACCTCGTTTCCAGGATCTGAGGCACCCCACAGCTCAAGGGGTACAGGAAGTGGGCAAGACAGAGGCCTCCACCAAGACCACTCCACCCCAGTTCGGGCTTCACCCCGCTGGGAGCTGGTAAGAGTGTCATGGGGCCAAAGGACCACAGAGTAAATGAAGGTGCAATGTCACCAGGCAGCCAGTGCTCCCAGAGCACCTGAGCTTGGCTCGCCAGAGCCAGGGTGACACAGGAAAAGTGCGGTACTGTCCCCACACTGGAGCCCCTCCCTAGGTGACCCAGGCTGTGTTGTCACCTTCCCCCGCTGCTGTGACACCAGGAGAGCAGGGACAGCACCCACTCCACCCAGGCCCACGTGTGTCGTCTCCCCCACAGCTCTCCAGGGCTGAGAGGTAAAGCTGCACACCAACACCTACAGGGCCACGCGGCAGCAGGCATGTGCTCACCCTCCCATGCCAGGAACTCCCCACCAGCCTCGGGCACTGACTTCGCACCCTTGAGTCTCTCCTCATCTGCCCAGCCTACCACACACAGGAAGTCACTAAGGCCCCAAGCCCAGGACCCATACCACTGCCAGACACAACTGGTGCTTGGGATCTGTCTCCAGGTCTTCTGTTTCTCTATATCTCTCTGTCTCCCTCTCTGTCTCTCTCTGTCTCTGTCTCTGTCTCTGTCTCTGTCTCTGTCTCTGTCTTTGTGGTATTTGGGAATGAACCTAGGACCTTCATACTGAACTGCATCCTCAACCTGTTTTTTGGGAGATACAGTCTCAATAACTAAGTTATCCAGTCTAGGTCTAACCTTGCCATCTTCCTGCCTCAGCCTCCTAGAGTGCTGGATGCAAGTGTGTGGCACCACACCTCGCTATTGTTCCTTTAAAATAAAAGACCTAGGTGCACACCTTGCTGAACCTGGAGTTCCAGGGGACCTGCTCACCTTGCAGGAGCAGAACTTGCAGACACTTCCACCAAGGCCACCAACCTGGCAAAATGCAGCTCTGTGAGAACCAAGTGGGGCAGAAGCTCTGGGTAACGCGCTGTAACTGATCACACAGCCTCAGCAGTCTCTGTGCCCCAGTTTTCTCGACAGGGAGAACTCACACCTCCAGGATGGGGAGCCCAGACTTCCTCTCTCAACATTGGGGTCACAGCAGAAGCCGCCTTGCATAACAAATGCATCCACCATGCTGCCCTCCCCAGACTCACTGGAACCCCAGCAGCCAGGTTTGGATCTCAGCACACAGCCTCACCCTGGCTTCTCACTGGGTGACGCATCCCCATCGAAAGCATGGAGGCCTGCTCCCCATGGGACCCAATAGGGCAGTGGCAGAAGAGCAACAGACCGCAGTCCACTGCAGCCCGGCTCTGTGCGCATCAGCGGGCAGTGAAATGCTCCTAAGCCTGACAGTAGCTGCTCAGCGTCAGGCTGAGAAGTCATAGGTCTAATTGTTTTGTTTTGTTTTTTGGTACCGGGAATCGAACTCAGGACCTTGAGCTTGCCAGGCAGGCGCTTGTGCTGCTGAGCTATATCCCTGGCCCCATAGGTCTAATTCAACTGGCCCAGGTTATAGGTGAGTCATGAGTCTTGGATACTCCAGACTGCCTTAAGTTGGTTCAGGGAGAGGTCAAAGCAAGGCACAAGCCACAGGCTCCCCAGAGCTGTCCCACCCCTCCCCAGCACCTCCCTGTTAGGGGGGGCGGAGACAGTTCCTGGGGTGCCTTCACAGCAGCACACTGAGCAGCATCACAGCCCGGAGCAAATCCTAGCCCTGCTGGAGGAAATCTACTCTGGGCTTCCCAGAGGCGACCAGAACCTTAGAGCTACAGCCATCCTGCGAGAACCCAGCAAAACGCTCTCCACGCCTGAAGACACTGGCCCTTCTGAGTGTGAAATGCCAAGCAGATGGGGCGAATGCCAGAGAGCCCACGAGGCTGCAGGAGGGGCCAGGACGCAGCAGGAGAGGGTCAGCGTGGGAAGTGCCTCGGGGGCCAGACAGCCACATGGCACTGAGAACTCCTGGCGTGGAGCCATCAACCAGGACCAGGGACAGCTGGGTGGCTAAAGGTGGCATCTGACCTGGGAGCCCTGTGCCTCCCCAGCAAGGGATGCACACATTTCTAGAATGAGCCCGACTGAGTTTGCTCAAAGCACTACCTGCATTTAAAAGAACTTACATAACTCAGCAATGGCAAACCTTTTAGAGCTTGTAAGAACACAAACCGCCTGCTGCAGCACACATGCCACAGGTTCACCACCCGACTTACCTCCCTTTGGAAACTGACTTACTTCATTTTGATGAATAGAATACTTAAGTGTTATGAAGGTTACTCTCATGAAGGGAAGACCTGCCAGGGAGGCCTGGCCCTGCCAAAGATGCTGCGTACTGAAGAGGTCTGAGAGGAAGCTCAGCTGTGGTCCTAAACTGTCCCCAAAAGCCAGGGTGGGGCCACCACACTGGATTCTGGACACGGAATCTCAGAGTGGTGCATGCAGGGTGCACTATGGAGGAGGGGGTGAGGGAGGGCACTGTCTCCAATAAGGTGGGGCTGTCAAGGGTATGAAGCCACAGGGGCTGCAGCAGGCCTCTTTCAGCAAGGGTGGCACTTAGAGCTTACCCTTTAAGATGAAGGCGGCACTAAGAGACACAGAGCCGACCCACTTCAGGGGTGCCAACTGAGGTCTCTCTAGCAAGTGCACTCATTGCAGCCTGGACTTTCTGAGATGGTTACATAATTATGTCATTTAAATAAAGGTCACATGCTGTGTTGGGTGCAGAGCTAAGCACAATGCAATGCTTGTACCTTTTATTTAATTAATTAATTTATTTACTTATTTGTCTTTTTGAGGTAGGGTCTTGCTATGCAACTCAGGCTGGCCTTGAGCTCACTTTGTAACACAGGTTGGTCTCAAACTCACAAAGGTCTTCCTGCCTTAGCCTCCCAAGTGCTAGGATTATAGGCATGCATCACCACACCCAGAACTTGTATCTTTTATGACTCCCAGTATCAAACCACATTTAAAAAGCCAAAGCCTTAAGCCTGGGTTCCAAACACTCTGGCTGACAGCAGGTCCTGATCCCCCTGCCTGAGGCCTTCATGCATGGGTCCCAGGTCAGCCACCTCCCCAGCCCTGGCGCTTGCGCCCTCCTGCCTGCAATACTCGGGCTCTCTGAGCCTCGAGCGTGCATGGGGACTGCCAAACAGGGCTGGTCCACCCCCTCCATGCGGGAGCCTTCCCTGCGCCTTCTCCAAGGTGGGCGAGGCAGCTCTATCCTCCCACACCACTGACGGGTGTCTCCTCCACACCAGCTCCGGTTTCCCAGCCTGGGTCCCCAGCCATAGGGCAGTAGCCAAGCATGTCTGGAGCTGTGCACTGGGCTGGGAGTCACTGCACCCGCCTGCTCCTCCTGCTGCACGTGTGGCTCTGATAGTCACGGTGTTCTGTGAGCACAACAATCAGGGTATGGGGGTTTCACAGGACACTGCTCATCCTGGGTAATGGCAAGTTACTGACCCTCTGCCAAACTGCTGAGAGAACCCTGTACCAACATCACAGCACTGCTGTGACCTGTGTGCCAGGCATGTGGCAGCTGTCCAAAAACATCAATCTGTAAACGGTCACTTGTCCCAAAATCTAGCTGAGATAGTATGAGTGGAAAGGTATAACTCAATCTTGCAGTTTTATGCACAAGTCATAAAATATTTTCTCCTTTTAAAAATGTAGCTATAAATAAAAAATCTCTGTTACTACCTAAAGCCCTGGTCCTATCTGAAGAGGTAATCCTCCTTGCTAATGTGGTGCTCACCCTTCCCTTTGTCCACCTCCAGGAACTAGGGTACCGTCCAGGAGAGCCATGGCCTCATCTTGGAAACTCTGCCTGTCCTGATGTCAGGGCTGGCTATGCACTTTGCTCTGCGTTTTGTAGTTAGATGATAATATTGATCGTTAATAATGCTTCTTTAGCTTCTTCCTGACTGCATTTTAAAATGTATTTAGTTGTCCTGTCTCTTGGCATCGGCCTGACCCACAACACAATGTCAAATGTCACTGGGATCAGAGCACCCTTATTTCTGGCTCTGACAGAAGCACTTCTGATGTCTGACTGTGAGCACAACTTCTAATCAAACCACATGAGTGCTGCCAGAACAGCCTGGCTTTGCTCATCTGCCTGCACCCTCCTCCCTGAAGCGAAGCTCTCAAAATGCAGGGCGTTTTCTTTTGTTCACTGTGCACACCCACAGTTTTCAGAAGAAAGTGGAAGTTTAAAAAGAAAAACTTAAATGAACGGGGACTTGAAGGAAAATGCCTAACATTAAATTACCCTTGCATTCCTTACATGAACCACACTTCTTAGAGACACTTTAAAAACAGTAGTGGGTGCAGTTTGCTAATATTTATCCAGTAAGTTTCATGCTGCTTTCAGGTCTTGGTGTCGAGGCCACACCAGCCTGTAAACGAGCTGAGTGGCTCCTGGCTTCCACTGTGTGCGCGCTCAGTCCCCGTGGCCTCTCACATGAGGTAACTGATCGCTCCTGCTGTCGGCCCTGTGGTCAGGCTGGCCACGATGTGCCTGGTGGGATGCATGCCCTGCAGAGGGGCAGCACTAGAGGCCCCTACCCAGTTCTGCTGTGTGGTTCCTGGGCTGCAGCACTCCATGCCAAGCTGCTCCAACAGCCTGACTCAGAGGAAAGCAACCAGAAGACAGGAGGCTTGTAAGAACCAACTTCCAGTTTGTGAAAGCCACGAGGACCGGGAAGGGGTGTGTGTGTGCGCGCATGGGTGCGCACTTCTCCCACCTGTACATTGGCTTGGGCACAGGGCCTGTGAGGGAGGGATCTCTGATTTCCACATCATGTCAGCCTCTACTGGTTTTCTACTAATGGTTTTCTACTCCTTCTCAGGCCAATTTTGATCATCTGTACTTTCCTAAAAGTTGTCCAGTGGATCTGGATAATTAAATGTGCTTCACTACAACCACTCAAGAATCCTCTCAGAACTCGGCTTGCTCTGCGTCACACTCAGGCCTCTCCCCCTCGCAGCACTTTCTCTCAATCCCTTATCAGCCTTGCCAGTGGTTTGGCTTCCCATGTTATTAATTAGTTAGATCCTATTTATTTTGTGCTTGGTTTTATGAATTTCTGTTTTCATCCTTATTTTCTTTTCCTTAATTTGCATTTCTTTTTTTCCTATTTTTTTTTATACTGAATGGTTCCTATGTTTTCAAAGTTTTTTCTAATATATACACTTAAGTCTTCAAAATTTTCCCTGAAAACCACTTAGGGAACATTCCACTGGTGTTGGTATACAATATCATAATTTCTAAACAATTTGCACCAGAGTTTCCATTTTAATTTGTTCCTTGACCCACACATTATTTAGAATTACAATTTTGAACTTTCACATGCATAGCTCTTATTATTCATCTTTTTTGTGACTGCTGTCTGTTTAATCGCACAGTTGTCCATAGATATGATATGGATGCCATAGTTCCTTTCTTTGGGTAAGTGTCCCATGTGCCTGTGAGAAGCCATGTGTTCTCCCAAGTGCCCCAGCTCAAGGTGCATGAAGCACGACTTGAACCCGCACCTGTGTTCACCTCTGCCCAGTATAACCCTTCCTCCTGTCATGCAAACGCTCTTAACCTTGGTGCTCGCCCCATCCTTTGAGCTCTGGTTCACTCCTGCGGCCTTGTCTCAAGATAGTAAGTGGCCACATAAGAGTCACAAATGCACAACTGCATCTGTTTGGGAATCCAGTTATCAACTGTCAGGAACTGTCTGTGGCTTAAGATGACATTTCCGGGGGAAGCAGCTCAGAGATGTTGGAAGTATGATACCTCAACCAGCTCAGACAGCTCTGGAAAGCACCCAGCGACCCAGAAAGTGGCTCCACCATGCAAAAGCAACTCGAGGGCCAGGAATAACCAACATCATCTGGAGACAGCACAGTGAGGGCTACGTTACGCAGAGTCACATGACACAAAGTGACAGTAACCATGGCATGAAGGCCTGACCTAGTGATGGACAGGCCAGAGACAGAGCCACAAGTGGAAGATGATCTCACATAGGCGCTGTTTCAAGTCTTGCTTCAAACACCCTGAGCTAGGACACCTGCTCAATTTTAAGAAAATCTCACCCCATACATAAAAATCCATTCCAGGCCAGGTATGGGGATGCACACCTAGAGCCCCAGCACTCTGAGAAGCTGAAGCAGAAGGATCAAAAGCTCAAGCCCAGCCTAGGCAACTTAATGACTTAGCAAGACCCTGTTTCAAAATAAAAAGTTGGGTGCAGATAGGTGTGAAGGTGCTGGGTTCAACTCCAGTACAAAACAAAAAGTACCAGATGTCAGATGGACCTAAACTTTTAAAACAACAGTTTTGCCTTTGTGGTTTTGGGCAGGGCAGAGAATGCTGTAAAAGGACATAAAAACAGTGCTGCAATGCCAACGACCAGCAGGTTGCCTAGGAACTGGCACTCATGAGGGAACAGGTCAGCCGTGGAGGGACCCGCACTCCTGAACACCACATAGCATAACCCCAAGGATGGTTTATCTACCAATGGGAGCCCACACTTTCAAAGTTCATATTTTCTTTCTTTTTTTTTGGTACCAGGAATAGAACTCATGACCTCGTGCTTGCTGGGCAGGTGCTGTGCCGTTGAGCTACATCCCCAGCCCGACAGCTCACACTTTCAATTTTTTATAAATGAATAAGGAAAGGCAGACAGTCTAAGGGAGAAGCAAGCACATTCTTGAAGAGGCCTTCACAGAGAACGACCGGACGGCAAAGACACTCACCAAGGTCCTCTAGGCCCCACCACCAGACTACAAGCCCTAGCCCCATGCCAACACCCACGCGCCTGTGGGCAGCTGGAAGGACAGGGCAAGCAGGCATGCATAGACTGCCTGGAGGACCTGCACGAGTTGGCCAGGCATGTGTGTGTGTGTGTGTGTGTGTGTGTGTGTGTGTGTGTGTGTGTGAGAACCAGCCCAGAGGCCATCCCCAGGAGAAAGGTCACAGAATGGGACATAGCACCAAGAGGCCGCAGCTCTGATGCACACACAGTGTGTGGCCTAATGCCAAAGAAAGAGCCCCGGCACCACAGAGCGGGCACTGTGCCCCAACCAGGCACACCCCAGCCAGGCCTCCACCGCCAGGGGAGCAGCCACCTTGGGTGTCCAGCCTGTGTCACTGGCACTGTGTCAGCTGCGCTTCAGTGAGGTGCTCTTGGCTGGGTGGTGGTGCACACCCGTCATCTCAGCACTCAGGAGGCTGAGGCAGGATGGCCACGAGTTTGTAACCAGCACGGGCAACATAGCAAGACCCTGCCTCCAAGAAAGAAAAAAAATTCTCATTACTTGGAGAACACTTGTAACAAAAATGTGTCTGATGTGAACAAAACAGTATGAAATATGAGAGGAAAGGAACAGCCTTTCTAAATTAGTGTCATTTCGCAGAAAGTGTAATTTTATATAATGATATCAATTAAGTGTTCTAATTAGACACTTGTTATCTACATTACTTTCCAGATGTTGTCTGCTTGCCATATTCACACTGGCCAAGAGAGACCACTGAGGCTTGCCACTGTGGCACAGGAAGGCAGTGAGACTGGCACAGACAACCCTGCACCCTCGGGCCCATGGGCAGACACATGGCAGGATCGTGCGTGTGCGCTCCTGCCCATGCCCTGGCACCTGGAAAGTGAGCAACACATGTAAAATTCACTGAGTGGGCAGAAAGGCAGAACGCCGAGAACAGAGGCCATCAGCAGTGCCCAGCAGGAAAGGCAGCAGGTACCCTGGCCATTGCAGGACACACACGGAAGCCAGGTGCCTTCCTCCCAGACATCCTCCTGCCTGTCCGCTCACTTGCAGTGCTGGGGATGGAAGCCAGGGCCTGGTGTGGGCGAGCTTGGGGCTCTGCTCTTATCTGCAGCCCAACACAGAGCATCATTCAGGGGAAGCCAGCACGTGAGTGCAAGCCTGAAAGGTACCTTTCTCAAGCTGTGAGACAACAGATAAGGGCAGTCTCACAGATTTGGCTACTTTGGCATTTTAAGGCATTTGTATGAAAGCCTTTCTACCATGGGACCAGACAAACCATGGCCATAGATCTTTTGCTATGAGTGTGGGGATGCTGCCAGGAGGTTAGTGACAGCCCGGCAACCCCGCCCAGCCCAGCCCACTGCCGGCGCACTCACTCCCCTACGCACATGCTGCTCCCGACCTAAGCAGTCAGTGCCCACCTTGCCCTCCAGCCCTGGAGCAAACGAACAGCAGGGCAACTGAGCTGCCCTGATCACATGTGCAGAACCGCTAATGGGCCTCCTACACTTGCCCCTGCGTCCTGGCCCACATCTCCACCCTGGTCCCTGGGCACAAGAGCCTTCGGCAAACAGTGCTCTCACGAGCGCGTGGCACAGAGGGCCCATCCCTCCCAAACGGCCTGCCTAGGTATAACTGCAGACGGGCCATGCTGTGCCCACAGCACCCTGGCAGGACATGGTAACAGCTAGAGACATGGCACTGAGCAAGGCCCATGGCAGGCAGCATCCAGTGTTGCTTGGCACTACCCTGTTGGACCCCCAGTGCTTACCACATGGGGCTGGGCAAGCCAAGACCCCTGCGAGATGAGCAACCCTGATTTCCTGTTCAGCAGCAGGATGAATATGGGAGACTCAAATTGTCTCCTGGGAGAGCAGCGGGGCCACCTCTGACCTGGAGAAAGGGCTCCGCCATGACAGAAGATGTCTGCAGAAGATAGGTTCTGATACCTTTATGTTCCAATACTCTGCCTCACAGCTTCTGATGCTCTGGCTTTTCATACCTGAACAAGCAGACAGGTGGCACCTCCAGGATTCCAGAATGAAGTGCCACTCATTTACCAGCTGCCTCCAGACCATGGGAAGTCCAGGCATGGGGCGGGGGACAAGACCCACACCTCCTGGGTTCCGAGGGTGCCTTCCTCTGTAGGAGATAGGAAACCACTGGGGCCTTCTGGATGAAGGGCTACTGTGACCTAAGCGTTGTTCTTAAGTTCATAAATCACACCCCACAATAGCCTAGAAGAACCTGTCCAGAACTCTCTAGAGCTGGCCTCCTCCTGCCCCACAGTACCAGAAAGCCAGAATATAGGGAGCAATCATGCTAAGAAGGCAGGCCACTGTCATCAGAGACTGTCCTTCCCCATGGAAAGAGGAGGACACTCATCCCCTCGTTGTCCCCGGCATCCCCTCCAGCTCACAGGCAAGGGGCCTGCAAGGGCAACTTCTCCCTAAGCTGCAAGGACAGGGAGGGCAGAGAAGGCCCAGGCAGTGGAACCCATGGGATCTCAGGAGCTGTGGCCCCGGCTGTGTCTGAGTCTAAGAGGCATATACAGGGCCAGGCCCAGAGTGTCCCCTCTGTGGAAGGAGGCCCCTCAGGGGCCACAGCCACACAACAGTCTTGGACACTAGAGGCCAGGGCTGGCCTGAGAGCCCGAGTAAATGAACTCTGAAGCGACCTGACCCCATGCGTTTCTACCCAGCCCCCTGCTCATCTCTCGGTGACACCCCAGCTGTGCTCAGGGGTCCCCCACCAGCTGCTGGTGTGTGTCACTGTGCTCTGCTGTATGTGTGCAGACCCTGTGCACAGGTCGGTTTAATAATGTGCCTATATCTTTCCCTAACCATCAGCTCTGTCACTTGGGTCCCCAGATCTAGCCAAAGAATGAGGGGGGTGGTACATGTGGAGGGGCGCTCTCTCCTCATGGAGCCCTCCCTAGCTCCCCATGAGCAGAAAACAGCCCAGCTCCAGGCGCACCCTGTGCTGTCTCTCTGAGGAGCCCGTGCGTGTGCCTGGCCCAAGGGCAGTAACAGGAGCCAGGCCCAGACCCCCGTCCCCTCCGCACCAGGCCAGGCTGCAGTGATGAGGCAAGGGCTGCCGCTTCAGCTACACAAAGGAGGGGGGGGTGCACCTGCTTCCAGGACCCTCAGAAGGAGGGGGTGAAGACAGAGGAGATGAGAGGACTCCACCAAAACATGGCGCCAACACGCCCGAGGTACGCAGCCATGTCTGGGGGAAGGGACATGGTCACTGACTATTCTTTTTGAACCTGTGTGTACTTGTAAAGAAAATTTGTAATAAAACTACCAGTAAAAGCTCTCTCCAAAGATCTTGTCTAACTGGAAAGAAGCAAGCATGTTGGGAGGTGCCTCGGAGGAACCAAGTCCCCCGAGCCCCAGTAGGCTCTCCAGTGTGACTCACTGTGAACAACAGCGCAGCTTTCCATGCTTCCTCTGGATGCCACGTTATGCTGGGTCTGGTGTTCACATCCTAACACAAACCACAAAGAGCAGAACCCACTGAACCACTGCCCCCACATGGCAGGATGCACATCCAAACTCCTTGTGCTGCTCAGCAAACATTCTGGAAAGTACGTGATTAGGCCAGCCTGTTTTTCATGAGAAAAAAATCTGAATTCACCCAACAATGCTATATAAATAGCCAAGGAACTGTCCTCAAGCTTTTACATATCCCTCTGTCATTCCTAATTTTATAGAATATAAATTCACTTGCCAAAAATATTAGCAATTATAATGCTATATATTTTAAAGATGAATGCAGTTTAATTCCCCCCAAAAGCCCAGACCTCCCCCTGGCCTACGACAGGGGCCTCCGCATGCATGGGCACTTGGAGAGGGCTCTCCAGGCCCAGAGTAGGACTATGATGCCAATGACTCCGCTTGCAGCGCAGGACCTGAATCTCACCCAGCCCAGGGGCCAGCAGGGGATGAGGTGGGCAGGAGTCCACTGGCTCTATGGACAGCCAAAGGTCATGACACACTTCCTGGGCTCTGTGTGCCTTGCATCCAGGGACAGACATGTAGGGGGAGACTGCCTGAACCCTAGGCCCAAAACAGTAGAGTCCCTTCTAGAACCCAGGGTTAGCAGGGACTGTGCAGCTCAGGACATGCAAAGGTGGAGGCAGAGGCAGCAGGACCTCACCTGGATGTGGGAAGGGGCTTTTCAGCCAGGTCTGGCCCAGAGCCTACCCATCACCAAGTGTCCAGGAGCAGGAACCTGGGGGAGAGGGCCAGCTGGCCTCACGGCCAGGTCTCTCCCCACATCTGGAACAGAGCCGTGCTGAGCACAGACAGCTCACCTCTGTGCCCTGCAGGCACGGGGAGATGGTGGCAGCTCAGGACTGTGAACCCTGAGCCTCTTCTCCCTCCTGCACCCTACCCATCGTCTCCTTTCAGAACAGTGCCAAGCACAGCTGCCCACAGAGGAGCCTGGGAGCGGCCGTGGGCTTGTCCATCCTCTGCTCACAGCACACAGGGAGTGGAGGGCCAGAGGACAGTCTCTTGTCACACGAGAATATGACACAGGCGGGTGAGGCCAAGCAGAGAGGTTTAGGAAGAATGGTGGCCAGGTTCTGTGTGGCACACCCAAGAAGGGTGGGGACAACCAAGACCCGAGCCCCTCACCTGCCACAGCAGGGCAGGCCAGCGTCCAAACTTGATTCCCACGAGGGGATTCTACCAAGGCTGACTGATTAGTTTGTTAAGGACATTTCACAGCTAAAAGGTAAGTGTCTCTGAAGGGCACTGACCTAACCTGAGTCTTGCTGCCAGGGGCCACACATGCCAGCCAGTCACCCTTCGGAGCAGACAGCATTCAAGCAACACCAGGACCGGCAGGGGCGGGGGGCGGGGGAGAAGCTCACCGACAGCCAGAGAGGGGTGGGGCCAGGCTCTGAGCAGGTAGAAGGGGCTGTAGCCCTGGGGGAGCAGAGGAGATGAAGGATGGGGTAGGCCGAGGCCAGTTCTGCACAGAGATCATGGAATGGCGTGGGGGCACAGGGTGGGGTTGGGGCAGAACCAAGATGTCCAACTGAAGACATGGGAACGGGAGGCTGCAGGGCCCTTAGCAAACACTGAGGGCAGGCTTGGCCAGTGTGTGAGAGTGTGGGAAGAGGGTCCCTCGGGCACGCTGCAGAGCCCCAAAGCCACACCCACTTGCACACTCTCCAGCACGGAGGACTTGTGCCTATGGTGCTCCTTGCTGGTGTCTGCACTCCTCAACTCGGAAGATGTCTCCTGTGCTGGGAGAGCCACAACCAATCCAGACACCTTTCTCTGGTTCATCATGGATCCGTCAGTGCAGGAGCGGGTGCCTTGAGAGTACTGTCCGTAGAGGGGCTTCACCTGTCACATTGGTGACTGGTAGGCTGCTGGAGCTCACACTTCTGTCTGCTGTCTCACTGTCTGGGTGGGGTCTTTCAACAGAAGACAAGATGGGGACCCATACCTGGTCTGACAGGTAACCCCAGATGGCTGAGGGCTGGGAGGTCCACTGGCATGCTCAGATGATGCTGGGGCAGGCTTTCTCTCTGCCTCTCCCTGCTGCCAGTCTCCTGAAGGGGGAGGTAACACTGAGACTTGCCCAGTGATGTAGGAAACCTTGCAAGAACAAGGACCACAGGATCGGGAGTTGAGGGAGGGACCCCAGGAAACTGAGCTCCAGCAAGCACCTGGCCTCATCCATCAGCCACCCGCACCAAACCCAGGGCCATTGGGCACACTCCTGCTCAGCAACAGGGAGGCTACCCTTTCATGCACATATATACATACATTTACTTCTTTATTCTTCAGGGCTAGGAAAAAAACACACGATCTTGA
Organism: Dinomys branickii; assembly: GCA_004027595.1. Classification (NCBI taxonomy): domain Eukaryota; kingdom Metazoa; phylum Chordata; class Mammalia; order Rodentia; family Dinomyidae; genus Dinomys; species Dinomys branickii. The sequence goes on from PVLD010003093.1 coordinate 14,071, forward strand.
GCATACTGGGAGAGTGCTGTACCACTGAGTCAGAAGACTTGCGCTGCTCCCTAACAACTTAAATCCCCCAGTGACTGACCAGGAGTCAGTCAGCGGGGAGTCTCTCAAAGCTCAGACATTCTCCCCTCAAGGAGCCAGAATCTGCACCCCTCAGCCCCTGGCCCAGGGGAACAGATATGGGGACAGTGATGGCCAAAAGCCACAGAGCAGGCAGGGAGGGTGTGTAGTCAAGCATTCTGAGTGGTGTGGCAACAGTGAAGAAGTCAAGTCATCTCAGGGGCTCGGGCAGACAGTGAGCAACCCGCTTGTCACAGAGAGCACGGACCCGAGGGCAGGGTGGGAGTGGGGACAGGCTGCCCCCAAGCTGCCAAGGCCTGCTGGCCTGCAAGGAGCATCTTCTTAGTGAGGGGCTAGGCTGAAGACCCCAGGCCATGGGAGCCTCAAGTAGCTGTTCACAAGATGACAGAGTCCCACAGTGTGGTGATGCCCAGTTCCCGCCCAGCCCCTCAACAAGTACCAGGCAAATGGGGGCCCAGGCAGCGCCAGTGCCCACACAGCTGCAGGGCAGGAGCTGCGCTCCTCCAGGCCTAAGCCCAGGGTGGGTGACCTCACGTGATCAGCGTCCCCTCCTGCATGCAGTGGCAGGTAATATACAGACCTCCCAGAATCAACACAGATATTAGGCCAGATAACCAATTGGTGTGCACATGTGTGTGGCCCTAGGGGTTGAACCCAGGGCTTTCACACTGAGCTACACCTCCAGCCCTTTTTAAAATTTTTATTTCATTCTATTTTACTTTTCAAGAGATGTCCATGTTAAGTTGCTAAAGAGCACAGGCTGAACTCAACTTTTGCTCCTTCTGCCTCTGAGTGCTGGGATTTCAGGAGTACAGTACCATACCCAGCCCACAGAATTTTCCTTTTACTCTTCTAATCAGAAAAGAACCAACTGGAACAACAATAAAAGTGAAAAGTAACTGAATGAAACCCACATGGCTGTGTGGAGTAGCTACCCTTCCTGACTTCCAGCTGAGGTTGGCCTGGGCCAGGAAGAGAGCCACCCACTAGCCGCCCTCGGGTCCCAGCTCAAGGGGGAGGTGGGGAAAGCCCCAGAGGCAAAGGAACGCCTGCCAGGGCACCACTTCCTCAGAAGGGACACGGGGAGCTGGAGGAGCTGGAGGAGCTGGTAGGCAGCCTGACAAAGCAGAGCACTCTGCAGAGGTGAATAAAGATCATGTGTGACCAGGGGGCCCAAGGGTGTAGCTCAGGGGTAGCACTGCTTGCCTAGCTCGTGAGGTCTGCACTGACCCCCAGCAATGTGAAAGAACAAGAAGAAAAGATGATGTATGATTAGGGAAACCTCTTAGGGTTTATACATTTCCTGGGAAAACGAATGCCTTCTACCAGAAAGGAGAAGTTGGAACACACTGGCCAGGAAACCTCAGCAGAACTCAGCTGCCCTCTGGCTTCTGTCCCTGGCTGGGCAATGCTGCCTGTTTCCCACATTAAGGAAGTTTCTCTGCTCCCAGCTTAAGTCTGATTAAATGACAGGACTGTCCCTGCAATAACACAGAAAACATAACACCTTTCACCCATTGGCCTCCGACCCTCACCAGGCTCTGGGATTAGTGCATGTGTAATTCAACACACACTCCTTGCACTTCTCACCGCCATTCTGCCAGGTGACAGCAGCCCTTTGTACGGCCAGGGACTGAGGTCGTGGGCAGCTGGAAACAACAGGAAGTCCCCAGAAGACCACACTCAGCTCCTCTGTAACTCACAGCTACAAACGCAGCCTCAGCCCCGCGCCTGCCCAGCCCCAGCAGCTCTTGCCGTCATTTGCCCCGGCACAGTAAGTAAAACCGAAGGCAGACGCTGTCGGAGACATTAGCATCCCAGCTCACAGAAGACAGACACAGGTGGGGATGAAGCAGCAAACTCCTGAGTGTAAGGACTACAGAAAGCAAGGTGTACTTGGATGTTAAAGAAAAATCACTGAACTAAAATGATAGATTACATCAGAGGAATCTTAAGAGGAACAAGACACATCTGGCTACTTCCTTTTTCGATCAGTCCCATTAAAAGAATCCCTGTGCACAAAGTCATATAAAGACAGAAAGTCCTGGGTCCTCTTCACCCCATGCGTTCAGCCCCCCACTCCACTCTTCCTAAGAAGGAGAGCTAGCAGCAAGTGTCTCACCCACATTTCCACAATTGCCCAAATTCAGCAAGAGCTTTGAAATCCTAACTGGCCGGTTTAAAAGCTGGTTGTACAAGGGAACGGCAGGCATGTTCTAACTCGCTGCACACAGGCACGCAGCAGTGTGCCTGGTGCCCAGCCACCTGGGCCTTCTGTCGCCATTTCTCTGCCCAGAAGCTTCCCAGGGCACACTCCATGGCCACCTGAAAGCACCCCAAACCCACTGGACGAGACCCACCCTCAAGGGGACAGAGAGAGGCAAGCACACATCTTTCATGCAAGTGTCAGATGGCAGACAGTGCCAACACTTGAAAATAAAAATAATAAAAATATACATCAGAAATTGTGACTTACCCCCATCAGACACAGTTGCAGACTGAAAGAAAAGAGAGAGAGACATGAGTTAATTGGGCCTCATGACAACCAAGAAACAGCACGGTCCACGGAGGCCTTGGGATGCGGTGGCTGGAACGGATCCCCACAGGTGTCTGAGAGAGCCAGAGGCTGAGTGAGCCTGGCTCCCAGTTCCTGAGCCAACCCCGCCCGCCGGGCCGCCAGCAAGGAGGAAGTCACCGTCACTTTCATGTGAAAAGAATCCCAGTGTGCCTGACATCACAGCCTTGGAAAGAGTTCTGTGACTCAGGGATCCTGTGAGCTTGCGGGTCCTGAAGTGCCCATCAGCCTCCAGGTGACCTCCGCACGGCATGGGCGTCGCGCCAGCACTGCCCCACTCAGTGCCCACCCCCACCCCCAGGGCTGGACCTGTGCCTCAGAGGGAGAAAGTACAGGCTGCTGCCGGGAAAGTGGCACCCCAGCTGCCCCCAGAGGTGGAAGGGGGTTCCAGGCCTCCACGGTGGGCACTGGGCAGAGTCTGAGGCCAGAAGCTCAGGAGACAGCAGCCCTGTGGGAAACCTGGGCTCCAGGGTGGGTGGGTGTGGCCAGGTTGATGAGCTGGTCTGAGGATGGCATGGGATCTGGGTACAGGAAGAGTGCCCTGAACAGTAACCACCGGTTGTCAGGGAGGCAGAATGATCCTGGACCAGGACCCAAGAGGACAGGAATCTGAAGAGCCAGGCCGAAGGAGATGGGCAAGTAGGGGCACGGGCAGAGGGTACCAGGGGCTCCTGAGGGAGGGGAGGAGCAGGCGGGCACAGGGGGAGCAGGCCTGGCCAAGCTTGGTCCTGGCCGGGCGGGCAGTGCGGGCCGAGGCACGGAGGCGGTGCCTGGTGCCCCATCAGCATGGCCCACGCTGCCCTCGCACCCTCAGCTCCTGCAGCACCCTCTCTGGTTAGCCTAAAACAGCCTCCTGAGCCAGGCCGCCTTGCAAGGAGACTGTTACTCAGGGCCTCTCCTTGGTCCAGGGAACAGGTGGGCAGAGGCCAGCCCTCAAGGAGAGCTAGACTCCCGCTCGGCCACCTCCTTCAGCCTGGCCACCCGAGCCACAGAGGCCAGCGGGGGCTTAAGGCTATGCTGGTCCAAATGCAAACAACTGAGGCCAGAGGACCCCCATGCCCCCAAAGGGAGGTGACCAAGGGAAAGGAGCCACAGCACAAGGCACTGCCCCCTGCCTGGGGAGCCAAGGTGCACATGAGGTAAGAAGTGCACGGCTGAGTGTGTGCCCCCTACCTGCCCTCTCCCCCTACCACTGCAAACCCTGCCCTCCCCAGGGGGACATGCCCAGCGGCCGGCCTTATTTTGTCCTGATAGCTGCTGCTTCAAGCTGCCCTGGGCCCAGCCAGCACCCTGCACCTGGGCCACAGGGGCACATATCACAGGGTGTTCACCTTCTCAGATCCCGGCACATAGTGCCTGCCCCCCACAAAGAACGTGCTCTTAATATACAACTGCTCTGAAAATGGAAAAGGAAAAGGAAACCCTGAGAGAGGGGAGGGGTGACCAGCAAGCCCTGCCCACAGCAAAGCCCTGAAGCTGGAGACGTTCTCAACGCTGCAGGCCCTCAATGCTGCAGGCCAGGGCCTCAGAGGCAGGGAAGCCCTGCCCAGGACTTGCGCAGCTCCTGAAGGAACCATCACAGGCAAGAGCGAGTGGAAGCAGCAGCAGAGTCTCCGACGCCACACAGTGTCAAACACCAGGGTGCCACGAAGAAACCACCCAGCTGTGAGAGAATTCGGATCAGAGCCGGCCAGGACTGCTGAAGCTATGACTTGGCAGACAGGCTCAGCAGTTGAGTGAGGAGTGAACAGCCCGGGACATGGCAGCCGGTCCCGCCACGGAGGAGGAGGAGGAGGAGGAGGAGGAGGAGGAGGAGGAGGAGGAGGACAATGAGAGGCCACAGCCCTCTGAGGCCTTTCCGCAACCACACGGGAAGCGCACAGACAGTGCCCTAGGGGGCCCTCGGCCACTGCTACACCTTAGGGACCTGCACGAGGCTCCCGGGTTCCAGCTGAGAGGACTCCCACTGGAACCACTCCTACCACGGAAATTTGTGCCATGCACTCACCATGAAGCCTGGCCACAGCCCTGCCCTCGGGACCCACTCACAATTGAGTCCCCACTCATAATTCCTAGTCCCAGCCAGAGGCAGGTGGCTGGGAAACCTGACAGACCTCAGCACTCTCTGGGTACAGAACCACACACCCATCCAAGTTCACCCGCTGTCAGAGATGGGGACAACTTTTCCCACCAGAGCTAATTTTCACGGAAATCATTTACAACTACCAGTACCCTACCTGCTTCTGTCTGAAGCCCGCAGGGTGGTGGGCATGTGCACACCTTGTGTGTGGCTCCCTGGTCAGCTGCACCTGTGACAAGGCCATGAAGGTCACTGAGGGACACACCTGAAGGGGCTATATCCTAACAGTTGGAGAGAGCACTGACGACACCTTAGGCAAAGGAGTAGCAGAGGGGCAGTGCTGGCCAGGAACACCCTGCTCACTGGGGACCAGAGCCAGGTGTGAGGGGTCAGCAGGTCACCCCCAGTCACTCCTGTTACCTAGGGAGCAATGGCACACCTAGTTCTGACCAAACTGCCCTTTTCCTAAGCCAGGTTTGCATTTTCTGAGCGTAGCCCACTGACAGAGAGGGAAGCAACCCCAAATGCCAAAGACTCAGAAATTCCCAGGCACCACCCGTGGGCAGGACTCCTGCAGGGCACAGTGACTTTTTAAGTGTGATTTCCAGCACATTCACCTCCTCGGGGAGGGCACACCGCTCGTGCGGTGGCGGCACACACCCAGGCAGCACTCGAGAGCATGTCACCATTTTATGATTCTCAGAAGCACCAGTCAGCACTGTGTCTGTCCTGCTCAGGGGACAGCCAGGGGGCTCTGAGGGCAGGGCATGGGGACCCTGCAGAGTCTGTCTTCGTTTGAAGGAGGTACAACTCATCAAACTCCTACTGTCAATGTCAGGGGGCACTGTCTGGGAAAAATAATGCAAAGTGTAAAGCATGATCACAAACTTGGAGCTTTTTAAGAATTTGTAAAACATGTGGAAAAACACTCAGTTACTATACAAACGAACTGTCCAAAAAGGAACCACATTAAATGTCAGCACAGCCACTGCCCTCGGATGGGATGGTGTTGGCTTTCTATCGACAGATCCCAGCCCTCTGTACCAGAGGTATGCAGTGTGCTGCTGTGGAACAAGTGCCACCTATGAGGTGCCACCTGCTCCCTGTGGGGGGACCAAAGACCCTGCCACTGCTGTGGGAAATGGCACAGAAGGGGCCTTGGAAACAGTAATATAGACCCACCCATCCTGGGCCCCCACAGCCAGAGGAATAGTCAGCATCTCTAAGCATGCACTGCAGCAAGTCACATCCCTCACAGTCACCAGGTGTGCAGACAGCTGTGCCCGCTGACAGCTGGGCACTGGGTAAGGATAGCAAGGTACCCACACCGGGTGCTGGAGACAGGTAGATCTGCTCATCAGCAACAACACAGATGAGCACGCTGTGCTGGGTGACAGCAGCCGGACCGACAAAGGCAAGGGCTGCCAATCCCCTTGTACGCAGAGCCTAGGAAAGGGAGCTCATGGAAGTAGAGTGGAAGGTCGCAGCCAAGCAGGATGGGGTGGGGCGGGGGGAACAGAGGCTATGGTTGGTTCCAAGTGGGGCAGGTCCTTGAGGGCTCTCGGGCAGCATGTGACTGCAGCTAGTGTCACTGCACCGGGTCCTGGTGCTGTAGGTGGCAGCCTCTCTCCACACACCAAGCAGCAAGCTCAGCCCCTGCCCAATTATCCCAGTTGTGGGCACCATCAAATCAGCATGATAGGTCAGGACCAGCATTTGTTAAAGTTGAAATAAATTTGGGTGTGGAAGTGCACACCTGTATTTCCAACACTAGGAGGCTGAGGCAGAGTGATCACTAGTTTGAACCTAGCCTGTGCAATCCAGTGACGTAGCAAGTCCCTGTCTCAAAATAAAAAGTAAAATATGACTGGGGGTGTAGCTCAGTGCAAGGCTCTGAATTCAATTCCCAGAAGTGAAAAGAAATGGAAAGAAGCTAAAATACAGGATAAAATAACATGAAAGTTAAGGCTGAAGTACATCCCAGGGTCTGAGCTGTCCTCAGCTCCTGCTTCCAGGCTGTGCATCTGTGTCGTGTGCACCTGTGTGCACGCACATGTGCACAGCTCCATGCACCAGGCCCTCCAGGGCAGCACATCCCACCATGGCAGCATCTCAAGGACTCTGTGGCTGCTGCAGGCACAGTAGTCCACCTCCTCCCATGCCCAAGGCTCACCTACAGCCTCACCTGCCAGCTGGCTGCAGGCTCAGTGCCACCACCCTTGCTGCTGGGAAGCCCCGCTTGCTGTCCTCCCCAGGCCCAGCCACAGGGAACAACTGCCACAGCAGAACAACTCAGGCTCCCCAGGCTGGGGATCTGGAAAGGTCACACCACAGACATCATGGGGGCCTGGGCAGAGGACTGCACTGTGTGGCCCATCTGGCACCAGGTCACTCAGTGATTCAGCCAGCACCCAGTGCCACCAGCTCTTCCACTCATGCACACAGCACATGCTAACACACACATACCCCTTTTTGTGGCACTGGGAATGTACCTGGGTCCTGCACACTGAGCAACCCAGGGCTTTATGCTTTTTAAAGACAGGGTCCACTAAGCTAGCCTGGAATTTCCCATCCTCCTGCCTCAGCCTCCCAAGAAGCTGGGATCATAGGCATGTGCCACCATGCCTGGCACATATTTCCTTTCTAGCACACAAAGGGATGCCTAGAGAACAGAACCATGGAGAAGGCAGCAGCTCCAGCACAGAAGACCTTCTGTGAGTCAAAGGGCAAGTACCGTAACAGCAGCCACACACCGGCACGTCTCCCTCCCAGCTACCATGGGAAGAGCATGGAAGTTAGCAGGAGTTGGTTCTGCACGGCGCAGGGTCACCGTGACCTGCCCAAGAAAGGAAACAGCACTCTGAAGTGAAGCTGGGCTTGTTCTTAAAGTGTGTGCACATGCATATGTGTGTGGGTGTGCATGTGTGTGTACTCACATGGGTGCAGATGTGCACATGCATGCCAAAGGCTTTTGCAACCTTCAATAGGATCAAAAGACATGGAGTCAGGGCAAAACCCACACTGACACGTCTTCCAAGGAACTTCACCACACTCTCAGCTCTCGGTGCACAAAGCCCAGGGAACTCACCTGGCATCCCAGGTCCAGATTCCAGCACTCAGCTACTGCTGTGTCCACACAGCCTCTGCACCATTAAACCCTGGGGCAGAAGCTCTGCTGTCAGGCTGGCTCCCACCCAACTCACAGTGGAGCTGGCTGGGTCTATGCAGGCCCCAGGCTCTGGTGGTTGTGAGGTGCAGGGACTTGCAAGCTGAGGGTGCCCCGACCCACACATAAAACATCACTGTGCACCTACATGCACATGCCAGGCACTTGCTGAGATGCCCGACACACACCCAGTGTGCACGGCAGCCAGCATGGCAGTCCTGTCCAAGGAAGCTGGGGCACAAGGGACAGGGTGCCACCGGAGGCCCACAGCCTCCAGGCGCAGGACTGGCATCAGATGTAAGTGGGGCAACAGGGCATGAGCCAAGTCAGGGACAAGCCTGGGGTCAGGGCCATGGGATGCAGATGGAGACTGCCAGTGAGGTCAGGCAGAAACCAAAGGACAGGGCTGTCACTTTCTGAGATGGAGCAGATGAAAAGGTGGGGAGGTGACAGAGCAAGGCCTACTGGACAGCAGGGGCACATTGGAGGTACAGTGCTTCCATCACCCTTGCTTCCTCACCATGGCCCCGGCAGGAAGGCAGCATGCAGGCGACTCCAGCTCAGCGCTGGCACAGATTTATGCCGACAACACGTGGGCAGTCAGGGTGCCACCCCGGGGGTGGACCTGGCAGCTGCCTCTGGCTCAGTCTGAGCACAGGGGGCACCAGGAGCAGTGGTTGGTGACAGGAGCTTGGTCCCTTTGGGCTGACACAGAACCCCAGTCAACTGCAGAGGCCCCAAGCCCACAGAGGCACCAGAGCGCCAGGCGGGGGTCCCCAGGCTCGTTGCCCCAGAAGGCCGCCAGGCTCCTCCTCTCATAGCCCAGGGGCACCCCCAGCCACAGCCTTACTGCAGCCCCCATGCAGAGTCCACGCCGCCCACCCCATTGCCCCCAGCCTCCGCTCTCAAACCAGAGAGGCCACCCGGCTCCCGACAGCTCACACGGCCTCGGCCAGCCCCAAGGGAGCAGAAGGTAGAAAGCTCTCACTGGCGGGCCCAGGCAGACTCGGGGCCAGAGTGGCCAGAGTGTCACAGGCAGCGCCTAGCGCCTCCCACACCTGCCCCTCCTCATTACCCTTTCACTTCCCCGGACTCCCCAACACCAAGGTCAGCCTCCCCACAGCCCAGTCTCCTCTGTGTCTCCTCCTGCCTCCAGGGTCAGCCACCAAGGTCCTGGCTAATGCTCACCAAACACTGGGCTCCATGCTGCCCAGGAAAGCAGGATGGCTTTGGATTTTACACAATAATCTTAATTTTACTGATCAGAAACCAGCAGGTGAGGAGGCACAAGCCCCACCTCTGACCTCAGCTGCCCCCAGTCTTCCCCATCCCTGGGAGGTCAGGACAGAGGACATGAGGGGACTCTCCCTAGAGAGTACACTGCCTAGTGTCCAACACGGAGACGAAGCAAGGGTGATGGAAGCACTGTACCAACACGCTACCCCTGCTACAGCACCAACTGCAGGGCCAGGGCTGCCTCTGGACCCACAGGTGAGGACTAGAGCCCAGGTGGGGCACAGGAGGCCCCTGTGCCAGCCATGATCCCACTGGCTGTGGACCTTGAACTCTGTGGGGCCCAGTCACCCAGGGCATGGTCTGATTGAACCAATGGGGCTCCTGAGGGGGTGGCCACACAGCCTAGCAGGGGTTTCCTGATGATTCATCCTTCTTCTTGGCTGTGAGCTTCAATGTCTCCTGAGTGGACCTTCCTAGTATCCAAGAGTGTGACACCCAGCTGGCGTGGTTTATGCACACCACTGCCCACATTCATGTTCAGTCCACTTCATATGGGGAAGCTGCGGTCAGCGTCCCTGGCCAGTGGGCCTCGTGTGCTTCTGGGAACAGTCCCACTGGAGGAAGGCTCAGGACCAGGCCCCACAAAGTCAGGCATCTCCGCCCTTGGGTGCTGTGGGCTGTGACCTGGGGCACCTGCACCCCTAGCAGCAGGTGAGCAAGGCTGAGCTCAGTGACATGTGCGCTGCTCGGAGCCCTGGCTCTTCCACACCCCCCACTTTAGAGACTAGCAAGGTGCAGCTCGGAGGAAGGAAGGAGAAACTAATGGGGACCCGGTGCTGGCCTGTGAGGAGTGCACTGTGGAACAGGGTCCCCATGCCCTGTTTGCCTGCCCCTGCGGCTGCACAAGCACCACAAGGGCCAGTGCAGGGCCTTCCCTGTGGTCCATGTAGGGCAGGGCGGGGGCAGCAACCTGGCCCCATGGCACTGGCGCGGAAGTGAGGCCAGGAGAGCTGCTCAAAGCCTGCCCCGAATGCACGGCCACATCAGCCAGGCACTAATGCATACATGAACAACATCTTTGCCGGTTTCAGCATTTGCGGGCTGAGAAGTCAGTCCGGATCACAGGAAAATACAAAGGCTGTTTTCAGTAGCTTTTTTTTTTTTTCAGAATAAAAAACAAAATCATGCACAGCCTGCCCTCATGTGCTGTTAAATGAAAGTGGGTACAGACACAGTCAGTCAGCTGGGCTGGCGGGACGGGGCAGCCCCACCCTTGGTCTCCGCCTGCCTAGTCTGAGAGTGCTGGCAGGAGCAGCCCCACCAGGGTGGCTCCCCACCGTCTGCCCAGCTCCTGCCCATGGAGGGAGCCGCTTGCTCTGCTCTCAACACCCAAAGCCATCATCCCTGGACCCCCTGCTTTTTGTCAGTTCTCTGCAGCAGAGCTGAAGGAGACATGCGGGAAACACGGTACAGCTCGGCAACGGCCAGGACAGCATGCACTGAAGGTAGGCACCCCGAGCCACAAGGGACCGCTGTCGGGACATAATCTAAATGTGACTTTGTTTTACACCAACACAACTCAGCCACAAAAGGAAAATAAAAATTATGCTTTGCTCTTCTTACTTTTAAACCCTTTAAAAAAATTGTATATAGTATGTTCAACCTCATTACCATTAAATATGATTCTAGACATTACATAAGGATATACATGCACCAGAACCAACTCATTACATTTAAACTGGAAGCTCTCAGTAGTAATTCAGAGTGTGGTAGGTCTTAACGTATTATCTAGCTGAACTATAATATTTCAACCAAATCACCTCAGACCTTTACAATCTGTCAGAATGGCTACAGCACAGGAAAGCAGAATTCAGGTGCCTTCCAGGGCCTGGGCTCCCAAAGGTGAGATGGAACCTGGGATTTAGCCCAGCCCCACAGCCCTACACTGGTCCTGGTACCATGGTCCCAGAGCCGGCACTGACTGCTGCTCCCAGCCCCAGAGCATACACACAGGGACGCGCACATCCCCAAAGCACTCGGAATCCCAGCACCCTCTCCCACAAGGTGGCTGGAGGAGCCAACAGCCTTCCACATCCAGGCTGTGGAGCGTGGCCAGTACTGGAGTGACTCACCTGCTGCTCCTGGCAAGCATCCTTTTCATTTGATGACCCTTCTTCCAAATTCATCTTAAGACAAGAAAACTTCGGTACTGCACCAGGCACCCAGATCTAAAGCGCACCCTCCGACACCACGGCATGCCTGTGCGTGTCAGCAAAGTTCGGGCGTCTCCACCAGCTTCCATGTGCTCCTTCGTCACCCATAGCAACAGGACACGGAGGAAGCTGTGGTCGGCTGGGGACTCAGACTTGATCCCGATCGTCTCATACACAGAAAACAAGCCATTTATATAAATCATGCTGTGAGATCATTTTTAAAGTATTTCCTCTACCAAATCACAAGAATAACACTTCAGCTGATAGGGGTAATTTCTCAGTCAGCACAGCAGCTGCAGGGAATTTGTTTTTGAGCAGCATGGTGTGGTTCGCAACCTTAATTACAGTTGCACGGAGCTATTCTGGGCCTGCTCCATCTGCACACGCCTCCCCCGTGGCAGCCAGCGGGACCTGGCACAGTCCTGAAACTCTCCACATCGTCCACGGCACCTGCACAACCTGAGAGGGAGGGACTGTGATGGTCCCAGCTTGCACGTGGAAGAAGGAAAGTGAAGGTGATGGCTTCTAGAGCCTGGGGTCCCTCGACTCCTGTGAACGCTGGGGACCCTGGGTGCTGCCAGCCCTCTTGACAGCACTGGGCAGCAGGCACCATTTGAGGGGCTCTGGGGACTCCAGACTGTTGGGGGGCCACCAGCTGGCAATGCACTGGGCTCTTCTGAGGAAGAACTGCCCAATCCAAGCTGGACACCCCACCAGTAGAACCCAAGGGGTGGCATGGGCCAATTTACATTGTGACAGGCAGTGGCCTCTTGCCAGGGTGCAGGCCATAGACCAAGAGGGTGTCACCCTTCTCAGAGGCCTGGCACCAGCAGTGGAGGACAGAGCAAGGGCCACCTCCACCAAGCACCCCAGGGAGGGAGCAAGGAGGGATTGAGACACCAGGGAGCCGTTCTCTGAAGCCAGCAGTCCCCTCTCGGGCCACAGGAGGACAGGGAAGGAGGGACCAGGCAGCCACTGTCCCTTACTCAGCTGGCCATGTTGAAGGTGGCGCTGCCTCTGCCCTCCCTGGTTCAAAAGTGGTGGCTGCACTGTGGCCTGGCATGGCCTCGTCTCCCATCCTTGGCCGGGCCTGCCCCAAGCACTGGTCTAAGCCACACCCAAGACAGGGAGACCAGTGTTGGAGCTATGTGCACACTCTTGGCTGCTGGCCCCAGACAAAACCAGCACATCTCCCCGCCTACCAGGCCACCTTAGGAGCAGACCCCGCCAGCCCACACTGCACACCCCGCACTAATGCCCTCCAAAGGGGCCCAAGGCTGAGCCCCACCACCATGGCCCCTTCCCTCCTCACACACAAGCACAAACACACTCTCGCAGGAAGACAGGGAGTGCCTCCAAAGGCGAGGGCGTTCTTGGGGCAACGGAGCCCTGAGGCCCAGAGACCTTCCTCCTTTCCACCCTGACTTCTGAGTTTGGGGCATGGTAGCCTCTGGATCAGAGCAGGGGATCCTTCTGCTGGCAATGCCCACAGGACCACTTCAGCACTAAACGAGTCTCCTCTGAATCATCCCAGAGTGTGCAGTCAGGGACCTGAGGAACAGACACATTCCATCTTGTCTACACAGTACCACGACCTGCGGTGGGAGGCGCGGTCTAGGTGCAGGTCCCCCTCCCTCCCTAGCCTGTGGGGCTGGTGAGGTCACTCCGAGCCTAGCCGCCTCTCCTTCTGCTTCCTCTTCCTCCTCTGCAGCAGGCAGTGGGGCGGCAAGGTGACAGCCCCAGCCCCAGGCCAGCCTGCTCACTTCCTGGCCAGCAGGTCTCTGAACGAGGAGCCACAAGCACTGCCCAACACCGAGGTTTAGGAGCGCAGTCCGAGCCCTACAGGCCTCCTGCCCCTCTCGCCCTCCCTGTGGGCACCTGGGGTCATCCACACAGTAGCCCGGGCACAGAGGAGGCCTCCATCCACACTCAGTCACCCTCCCACACCACAACCAAGGGCCAGAGGAGAAGGTCGGGTGGGTGAAGCCACTGCCTGGCCAAAAACAGCAAGCACTTCCCGGGCATCTGCTGCAGCCAGAGAGCCATGGCCCTCAGAAACAAGGGCTGTGGGCAGACAGTACAGCCAGAGCCCACCAACCAGGGCAGGTGATGGCCTGGCCAGTGGGGGGAGACTGGCCCGAGGCAGTGCAAGGTGGGAGGTGTATGGGCCTGCGCGCTCTGGGGACACCCTGGGGATGGGATGGGGTGGAATGGGTCTCCAGGTGCCCAGACTTGGGAGTCTCACCATCCCGTGCAGCCTCAGAGGGAGGGGACTGCCCCCAGTGCCCACCTGATTAGGCCTCCAAGGCCTTCACTACTCTCAGCCACAGTAGGGCCCTCAGGGACAGGAATGCAGTCTGCCTCTGGGCCCCCACACATCAAGAGGGGAGCTGAGGGAAGCAGCTGATTGGCCTTCATGTCGTGGGGGACAGCCAGGCCCTGCACATGCAGTGCTGCCCACAGTTTGCCAGAGCTTAAGCGGTGCTGCATGGCCAGACCTGGGGGAAAGGTCTGCAATGGAGACCCCAGAGCTGCCGCGCACGCGTGCACAGATTCAAGTGCAAGGGCCTGGCTTTTCTTGCTCTTAGGCACAGGAAGCCTCTGGCAGGCAGGCCATGGTTCCCAAACCTCCCCCAGCAGGGCCTCCCCAGTCTCCCACCTCCCATCCCAGATCAAGCATCACCAGCTGAACACTGACGATAGAGAAGCCAGGGCTCTCAGGCCCCCAGCACCCTCAGGATACAGCCTGGCCTCTGCCCACCACTCACCCAGCACCCCCAGCCCACAGGCACTCCTCAAGCTTCCTGCAACAGCTCAGACAACCACAGCCCAGCAAGGCCCCGCCTCGCAACCTCTGCTTCCAGAAGGGACAGTTGTGTCGCAAAGTCTCCTGATCCAAGTGGCTTCAGGGCCAAACACTCGTGCACAGCCCTGATGCGCCCACAGTTAGCTGGGGACCAAGCAGGAAGGGCGGCTGGCAGCCTGTGCCCATCCCACCACCAGGCAGGTGCGGCGTCTACTGCCCAGCCCTTCCATTTCCAAGAACATCCACACCATCCCGCCCAGCCACCTGCATGTGCCCAAGGGGCCACATGTACAAGGACACCCATGATGTGGCCTCAGCAGGTGTGTCCACCTTCCCCAAATGCCAGTCAGTGCAGGCTGGAACAAACCGCTGTGCTGGCGATGAAGCACATGGAGCAAGAGCAGGGACCCAGCGACAGCACATAGCAGCTCTCATTCAAACGTGGGAGGCGGCGCACAGCATCCGCTGGGACTTAGAACACATAAACAGGCCAGTAAAAGATCAGCGGATGAAGGGGGCTGAACAGGTGGCACATGGAGTGTCTTCAGCGTGACACCGCAGGGCAGGCGTGTGTCGCTGTACACAGGTCCACCTCAGGAAGGGACAGCACGGCAGCAGTCCCAAGGGACCTATCCGCATCCACTGAGTACGCTGACAGCAACGGCAGGAACCCGGGGCCACAGAGGTGGCTTTGGGCTCAAGCTTTCTATAAACCTAAACCCCAGTTCTATAAACCTAAACTGCTTGCAAAATAAAATCTGTTCTTCAAACAGAAGAAACAAGAAAGAGCCACGCAAAGCGATCCCCTTGGGGACCCCCACCTCGGGAAGCCTCCTGCTCAGCAGCTTCGGGGACTGCCAGATTCCCAGGCTCAGCAGCATCCCCTAGCAACGGCATGGGGCTCAGACACAGTGAGGGGCAAAGAGGGACCCCAGTGCCAGGGAGTCCAGGGAATCAGCTGGCCCACAGGCCGTGGTGCATCTTTGAACAGAAGGGAAAATTGGCACGAACCTACCTCGAGGTCATCGAGAGAACGGGTAATGCTGAACCTCTTGGACCTTCCAAAGGATCTTCGGGCAGAGGTGCGCTGAGACGTCTGCACAAGTCCAGTTCCCCGCCCGAATTTGGAGCCCTGAACAGGAAGGAGAGGAGGTGTCAGCTTGTCCCCCTGGAAGTCTTTGGTATACAGCCCCATGAAAGACACCAAGGAGTAGAAGCCATCTCAAAGGGGATTTTATGTTAGGTGGATTTACACAATAAAAAAGTGCAAAACTGAAAAGAGGCATCACCCAGCTATCTGGGGATTTGTGCTGCCCTCACCCACCACGTGCCCTGGCAGTACCTACAGCTCCACTTGAACCCCAAAACCCACCAGCAGCCAGCTCGCAGGGCTGTAACCAGAGCGCGAGGGGCAGCAGCTGACTATGTGGAAGCACGGGAAGGGTGATCCTTGTTAAGGAAGAGGCTGCTCTTGACAAGGTTGCCCTTTCTACAGCTTTATCAGTGCTTCAAGAAAGCAGAGCCCCTACACATCACCCCAGCATCTGGATTCCAAGTCGGCTCTGACAAGAAGTAACTGGCCACTGAGACACATGTGGCACTTGCTCCCGGAAGTGACAGACTTAGTCCCGTTCCCCAGCACAAGCGTGAGCTGGTCTGCAGGTGAGCCTTGCATCTTAAGGGTGCAAGCTGCAGGCTGGAGAGCTGGGTCCTAACCTGTGAACTCCACACTCTCCCAGGTGAGGAGGCAACCTGTTTACCCAGGGCTCTTGAGCTCTTTCCACCTGCAGAACAACCTCGGGCATTGTGTGGAAACCTGCAGCAACCCCCTGACAGCTCTGGCTCTGGAATCACACCAGAGTGACATCCTGGCCTGGCCCTGCCCACTCACCCCTGCTGGTGACAGGGACGGTGAAGAAGCAGAACTGGCGCTGGAGCCCTCTTGCCACACAGCCTGCTCACCAGGCGCCTCTCTGGGTCCTGTGCTGGCCACAGTGCAGGTGACGGAGTACAGAAACACTTGTCTGAGAAACATGTTTTGAAAGCCACACCCACAGCTGCTGTGGCTCTAGACCGTACATGGAGCCAGGGGTCCCTGTCTAGGCCCCACGAGCCCGGCCAGAGGGGCCCACGTCTGGGGCTGGCCTCCTGGGTCTCCCTGCCCACACCCTGTGGTCCTGGCCTGAACCCACCATGACTCTCTGGGTTCCCCTCATGCCCTGAACCCCGCCCCCCTCCAAACGACACCCTCAGCCCTGGTCTACATGAGATTCTGGATCTCTCTCCTCGCCTCTCCCTGTCATCCTCCACACAGGGAATTGTGAGCTGAGCCGGGGGCAGAGGAGGGGACAGACGGACAGATGGATGGAGTGAGAGCACAGCCCAGAGCCCTGAGGAGACATAGGCTCCTCCCTGCGCTGGTCAGCGCTGCTTGCACCCAGGACTCATGCCAGCCACGAGCAAGCGAGGAGGTGCCCAGCGGGGCCTGTGCAGCCACAGGGCCGGAGTCCAGTTCGGGGCACACTCCCTCGGGGGTCAGGACGGACAACAGAAAGGAAGCCGCACACCCAGGGATGCACAGACGTCTGTGGGAGTGGGATGTTATTGACCACCAAGTGGACAGAAAAGCACCCCCACAAAGAGCGAAATCAACTTGAGGAACAGACACAAATGATTCCAGTAACTCTCACCCGAGGACAAACCAGCGTTTCTCAAACCGGGCATCCATGGTCCCCTAGCGTACAGTGGTAAGGGAAGCTGCATGCTCTAGCGCCCTCTGCTGGTTCGCCATGAGTGCCAGGGAGTTGCGCGCGTGAGCTGCAGATGCGGAAGCTGCACCAAGGCCCTGTGAGGGGGCGGTAGCCCCCCCCCCACACACACACACAGGTTAGAGGCGCCAGCAGCCCAGCCCACGCCCGCACCCACCCTCGTCGGCCCCAGCAGCAAATGCACGGTGGCCCGCGGGCCACGCCGGGCGCAATGCCAGGGACCCAGGTTGTGGTGAGCCTGTGAGTGGCCGGCCCGCTTCAGAGATACATCTGGGGCCAGGGACCACAGGCGAGCTCCCAGGGGATGGTCTGTCGCTGGTGTGTCCCCTACAGGCCAGGACCAGAGAGGTGGGTCCCCCCGACAGCGTAGAAGGTGAGGGTGGAGCCTAGTCTGCTGACACCTGCTCACTGCCCGGGCACTGATCTCCTGACCACTCCGTCCCAGTGTCACAGAAAACAGACCAAAGGGGAAGAAACAGCATGGAGGTTTAGCAGGCACTTTATTACACTGTGGGCTTCTGACTAAAATTTCTCCCAAAGAGCCAGGGCCCCGCCCAGCAGGGGATTCCAGGGCTTTTAACAGGAAAGCAGGGGGGGTGGGTACAGAGGCAGATTCGGCATATGATTGGAGGGCTGGGTGAGGTCATGAGTTGCTGAAGGAGTTTCAACATCTAAAAATACATTTTAAGGCTCAGTTACACAAAGCATGAGTTATACAGAGGGAGAAATGTCCTATTACATTTTAAGTTAGATTGCAAGGCCATCAGTTATACAAAGGCAATAGAGACAAGTTACACAAAGGAAGAAAGTTCTGCTACAGGTGGTCTGGACACGTCCCTTGGTCTTGGCAGGCATTCTGGACAGGCTTTTACTTAAAATTTTTAATTTCCCCTTTCACCAACACCACGCTGCCCCCCCCCACCACCACCAGGGTGCAGGGCCTAGAGTCACTGCAGGGCTGGAGCAGCACACCATCCAGGCAAGGTCATGTTCAAGGTCACGGGGTAGTGGCCTGGGATGAGCCCCAGCTTGTGCTCTCCTCCTGCACAGAGACTTTTCATCACACATCTAAGTTTCTAACACACTGAACAACACTGGGCCTAACCAGCTCCAAAGAGCTGAGCACCGCAGACCCAACCATTTCCCGAACCTCCAGCCTCCAAACTGCAACTATGGACCAGGAAATGCCAACTCCCACCCCTGGACACATCCTCAGGGCTGCTCTGAGTCTGCAGCTCTGGGTCCCTCATCGGGCTGGAATCACACAGGATTTATCTTCAGGTTGCTGACTGACTTCTCTTGGTGCCATGTCCCCAAGGTTCATCCCAGATGCAGCATGGTCCGAATCGCCTTCCTTTTGAAAGCTGAGGAATACTCCCTGCTGTAGGGAGACCACACCTTACTTTTCGATCCCTCTGTTGGTGGACACTGAGTTGCCCCACATGTGGGCTCTGCGGCTAACGCTGCTGTGAACAGGCCTGAGTCCCTGCTCTCCAAACTTTGGGAGATCCCAGAGGTGGACGGCCTGCTCACACAGTACCTCTGTTAATGCTCTAAGCACTGCCACACTGACTCCCAGGGTACTGGGGCCAGCTGACAGCACGCCTGCCACACACACAGCTCCAGGCACTCCGCACCAAGACGCTATCACTGCCTGGGCTCTGGTGGCCACGCCCCATGAGGGAGGTCTTACAGCGCGGACGCCACTGCCTAGCAGCCACTGGAGCCCCATCTTCACTCCCAAGTCCTGGCCCCAGCACGTGCTCCTGGAAAGATGTCCACTTGTACCCTTTGTTCATGTTTTAGCAGGTCGTCCACCTTTCTGTCCCTGAGGATGCAGGCAGCTCGTTATACATGCTGGACACTAACCAACATCAGGTATGTCATTCGTGTATTCCCCATTCTGTGATCTGCCACCTCACCTTGTTGACTGCGTCCTGTAGTAAAAAGTTTTAAATTTTGATGTAATGCAACTTAGGTATGTTCTTTTGTTGCCCACATCACTGCAATTAAAAAAAATGCCAAACCGAATGGTCTCAAGCAGCCAGGAAGGAGGGGCAGGCTCGTCTGTCCCTGTCACTACCCCCCAAAACCCCCAGTGCTGGGTGCAAAGTACGTACTCAGCATTTAGAGACAAACAAACTCTAAGCAAAAGACAATCTAAGGCCAGGCCCAGTGACACACCCCGAAAATCCCAGCTACTCAGGAGGCTGAGGCAAAAAGATCACAAGTTCAAAGCCAACCTGAGCAACTTAACCAGATTGTCACAAAATAAGGGGTGCTAGGGATGTAACTGAGGGTTCCTCGGGTTCAATCCCCAGCATCACAGAGAAAGACACAGAGAGACAATTTAGGTTAAACTAGAGACCAAACCATTCCCAAGTTTCCCAGGGAGCAACACAGAAGTTTCAGTAAGCTGATGGTTGGCTTCTCCTGGCATAGTAGGCAGTGCCCATATAACAGACAGGCACCACATGGCAGCTGGCAGAGAACCTGGTAGTTCCAGAGAAGGAGTAGGAGCTGCCCTGGCCCACACTGGAGGAAGAGAGGCACAGAGACCCAGAGAAGTCACAGAGGAAGCAGTGGCCACCCAGAAACCCAAGGGGGAGGAAGGCACATTCTGTCTCTGAGAGGAAGGAGGAGGCCTGGGGCCCCAGTGGGATGGAGGGCACTGCCATGGCGATGGTCCCACGTGGCCAAACTCCGCAGAGCAGGAAGAATTCTGAGTCCACATCAAAATGGTTTCAGAATCATTAAAATTCCACCTCAGACGTAAACAGGAAAAACTTGGAGAAGTGGCCATGCATGATTTATGTCAGCTGCTGAAGAAGGGCTCCTGGTCACAGTGCATCACCTTTCAGAGGAGGGATGGAGGAGAGTCTGGGCCGCCTCCTTGAGAGAAAGGCAAGTTTGCAGTAAAGGACGTATCACCAGGACCTCGGGGTGCGGACTGGAATCTGCCGAAGACAAGAGCAAAGCACTGAGCTCTACAGCAGCAGAGGAAGGGTGGGATGAGGAAGCGACCCGGGAGCTGAAAACAAAGGCCCAGGACGGGAGGAAGCCGGAAACTGATGCTCAGAAATCTGCAGAGCCACAGCACAGCCAGGGCCAGGCCCACCGCACTCACCACCCCTCTGACCTTACTCACAGGTCTCAGAAGAATGCTAAATTGGGCCAGGAAAATAAAATCCAAGTCCAGGCCGCCCACAGTGACAGCCCTAAACACGGAGGACTGGGGTGTCTACTCTGGAGGACAGAAAGCGGCCCCTCGGAGAAGGCTGCTCTGCCAGGCCAGCAACAGAGAGCAGAGCTCACTGCTAATGTTTTTAAATGAGACTCGATACACTAGAAAAAGAAGAGAGAGGAAAAAGAGGGAGTAAAACTCTATTATTAATTTTTATAATTTTATGAGACTAAGATCGTGATACCGAAGGCAGACTAACACAGACAGAAGGGGAAAGCACAAGAGAGTCTCAAACATAAAAAATCTTTAAATTCTGCAAAATAGCGTTAGCAAAGCAAACCCACCAATGTATGAAAAGATTACCACTCAGCTCATCTTGGGAATGCAAGCATGGCCTCGTATTTGGAAATCTATTACTGCAATTTGCCATATTAGCATCAAAAGGAGGAAACCCACATGACCTCAATGAATGCAAAATAATCAAAAGAGCTAAAATGAAACACCCATTCACTGAGACAAGTATTAACACATGAAACAGAAGGGAACATTCTTAACCTTAATTAGGCAGCTAGGTATTAAAAGCCACAAATGAACTGTGCTTTTAGATATTGCAAGAGCTATCCCTTACAATTTTTATTTATTTATTTATTATGTTTTGTGGGTACCAGGAACTGAACTCAGGACATCACGCTTGCCAGGCAGGTGCTGTACTGCTGAGCTATCTCCCCAGCCTCTCACTTACAATTTTTTAAAGGCACTATCATAGCAACAAAATTATATAAGCTACTGAGGCATAAACACAACTAAGCAATACATCTAATTAAAGGTGTTTTTGGAGGAAATTACATAAACGTGCTGAAAGACAGCAGCGAAAACCAAAACAGAGAAAGATAGCATTTTTATAAATGGGAAAGCTCCACATCCTAAAGACATGAATTCTCCCAGATTCACCCGCAGATTAAAATGCAATCACCATGAAAATATCCACAGCATTTTGGAGAGTTTATAAACAGTTGTGACATCCACGCAACAGGGCAAGGCCCAGCACAGCCAAGATAAGGTCCCAGGGCCTGTCCAGCACAGGAACATTCACTGGCCAGTCAGTGCGAGGTAAGCAGCTGGCAAGAGACAGGGCTGAGGCAGTGTTGGGCGGGCAGCCTAGACCATACAGGGCTAGGCCCAACTCAGCCACAGAGATCACGAGCTCCGGATACAGGGACAACACGGGGAAGTGACCACTGCCGCTGACCGCTGCTCCCTGTGCTTCGTTCTCCTAACTACACAGCGGGATCCTGCTGGGCCGGGGAGGGCCTGGTCTGCGGGGTGGGTGCTGTTTCTCTAGAGGTCCTGCAGGAGCGTGGACCGTCCACACCCAAACTGAGCCACCCAACCTGCCATGGCCAGGAACCTGGCCTGGACATAAGGGCTCTGGATAAGGTGCCCACTCTCATGACCTTTGCGGACACTGCTCCGCCAGGAGCTTTCTCTCTTCTTATGCTTCTAGTGCACAGTCCTCGGAACTGCACCCCTCGCCAGGATTTCATTCTTCAAGTTTGTGAGACACCAGCAAGGTCTGGACAGCAACACTATCAGACTACAGACCTATTATACAGCTCTAATGCCTTTTTTATTAGTACATGTGTATAGTATATAATGTTTACATTCTGTGTGTGGAATGGGTGCGTGTACACGATATACCCCAGTCCCTCTCTTCATCCCCTCTCCCTGCCCACTTCCCCCCCTGCATCTCTTGATTTCTTTCCCCTTTGATCTCTCTTCCTAATTCCTAATTTTGCTTTTTTTATACTTTAGGTTTCTTGTATAAGGCAAACACCATGCAATACTTAAGTTTGTGTGTCCAATTTACTTCATTTAGCATTATGGTCTCAAGATGCATCCATTTTCCTACAAATGTCTCATTCTTGGTATTTCTGAGTAGTACCCTAATGTGTTGTGTGTAAGCACACTTTCTTCATCTGCTGATGGACATGTATATGAGCTCCCAAGATTTAGCTATTATGAATTGTGCTGCTATAAACATGGGTATGCGTGGATCACTGTACAATGATGTTTTTAACTCTTCATACCTAGAAGGGGAATAGCTGTGTCAAACAGAACTTCTCCGTTTTTTTGAGGGCTCTCCATGCTGCATTCCACAGTGGTTGTACTAGTTTACATCTCCATCAACAATGCAGAAGGGCTCCTTTTTGCGTAGGCTCTCCAGCATTTGTTACTTGATTTCTTCACAACGGCCATTCTTTCTGGGGTAAGCTGGGACCTCAGCATTGTTTTAATTTCTATTTCTATCATGTCCAGCGATGTTGACAGCTCTAATAACTTTTTAAAGTAAACCACAGCCACTGACAATGGGAAAGAATAGAGAACAGAGGAATAGACCCTCACACACAGGAACACAAGACCCACAAGAGCAAGACGCTGCTGACCAGGAGAAAAGATGAACTGGATGCTAGGACAACTGGTCACCAGGCAGGAAAACCTTCTATCCCACCTGATTCTGTTCACAAAAATTAACTCCAAGAAACTTAAAGGAGGTGAGGGAGAAAATCTTTCTGACCTCAGAGTAGTAATACAACTATTATTTAAGATACATCTGCAAACCAAGAGAAATGCTTACACACTTGGCTACCAAAGTTGAGGTGCTCTCGAGTCACTGACAGACATGGGAACAGAAAGAACAAGAAACAGGCTGGGGAAGGGAGTGCCGACAGCCCTGTGCCAGCACCAGGCAGGACCCAGGGAGGGGTGGCCCAGCAGGAGAGCTGGCGGGAGGCAAGGAGGAGACCCACATCGGTCAAGAGAGTCAGAGCCACACTGGCACAGGGACCACTGCATACTGCCAGCCAAACAGCCACAAGGCTGGCCAGTCTGAGCCACACCTGGGCTCCAGGCTCCAGACTTGGCAGAACAATGGAAGATACCGGCACCCTTGGGGGCACCTGCTGCACAGCCCAAGCACATGCAGAGGCCATCGCACACGTTGAGTCCAGCACTCCCTGGCCTGTGGCGACCCCCTGGGTCAGGGAGCTCTTGGAGTTTTCCCATACCCTCTCCTGCCAGGACAGACCCAGTCCTACCCCCTTGAGTACCCCCAACGAGGGGGCATCCCTGCCCAGTCCCCCAGGACCTCATGGCCAGAGAGGAGGCTTCCCACACCTGGAGCTGGGCACACTGCCCAAGGGTGAGGACAGCAGTGACATGGGAGGACCACGCTCACGCATTGCCCACTCTGCCTTCTCCCAACTCCCAACCTGACCCTTGTCCCCGAACCAAGACGTCCCAGGGCTCAGCAGAGGACAACTCAGGGTGGCCTGGCCAGAGCTGCCCCCCTCGGAGACACCCAGGGTGCACAGGCCCAGGCCAGTTCCCAAGGAAAAGCAGGGAGCGTCAGAGCACCAGCGTACTGCAGGGTCTGGAGGCCTCGAAGGTCACCTGGGGCTCCTATCCCCTATGACTCTCCCCACGCTCCAGCATAAAGTAGCACTCCGTGAACTCCCTCCTTATGCTCACAATTTTATTCCTCAGTTCCGTAAGACAAAGAACCCAGGTTTATACAGAGTTAACTACTCCAATACCAGACAATCAGAAGCTAAAAAAGTGCACCAGTCTTCAGGGTACAGTGAGAGGAACTGACCCACGGACCACAGGATGTGGTCAACAGAGACCCTGGAGAGCCAGAGCCAAGAACGAGATCCTCAAGACCAAGCCGAGAGGCAACCCAGCCGGAACTTTCCCAGATGAGATGACACAGGGGACAGGGGTACGTGTGGCACAGTCACTGAAGTAACCTACGTTGAGTGGCCCTCACATCACCAGCATAGTAATCCTTGGGGGATGCTGAGACTAGCAACAAGCAGAGGCAGGTAGGGTAAGAAAAAGCCCAGAGCAGGTGCACCTCACTCACCTGTTCTGCAGTGAGGTCACCAAGGGTCCCCACCTGCCCTGTCCATGCTGTAGGAGCTGCACCCCTTGTATACTATCTGGGTCTTCTGGAGTTCCTGTCCCATGGTTCCCCTTGTGCTCAAGCATAAAAGTAAAAGCATGAGCTGTGCCCAGAGCTCCTGTCTGCCTCTTCCAGCAGAAACACCAGACCCCTGAGTCAGGAAGCGCGGTGGCCCTGGAGGAGGTGGCACGGGGATCTGCACTGTGGCCTCCTCCTCCTCCCCAAAGTGAAGGCGAGCTGGCTCTCTACTGGAACTACAGGAACCTTCCACCTCAGATGCAGGGATGCAGACTGTGCTGGGTATAACAGCTCCCAGGGCCACAGAAGCGGAGCTCTCCAGCCATAGCAGCCAGGTGGGCAGCGGCAGGGGCCTAAGCCACCCAGCCATCTGCCCAGGACAGCGGAACTATCAGGTCAGAGTTGGCCCCAGGGGGCAGGTGGGGCCCAGGGCTCAAGGCTGTGCAGGGCAGAGCACACAGCCTTCCATCAGGCCCAGGAGAGCATTTTCATGAGCAACCAGCCACCATGTACCACCCAGCAAACAGTCCCGAGCCACTCCCAGAGGCTTACCTTTTTGTCCTCCTTGGTCTTCCTGACATTTCGAGGGGGCCCAAAGAGGTTCTGCATCCCGAAAGCCTTCCTGGCCCAGTCCCGTTTCTGGGCGCTCAGTGGGGCCTGTGCGAAGCTCCCCTCCACCCGGTAGCGGTCCGCAGGGATCTTGCTCATGGGGGGTGGCAGTGTGCCACAGTTGACACTGGACCAGCCATCTGTGGAGTCCGTGTAGGACTCCTGGTCGCTGGTGTGGCCACACTGCCACTCCTGGAGCACATGCACAGGCAGCCACCTCTGGCTGAGACCACAGCCAGCGCCGGTACCCCTCTTAGAAGGAGGGACAGAACTCCGCAGTGAGGCCAAGGCACCCTCCGCATGCGAGGCAGGTCCCAGGTGCTTGCTCGGGTCCCAGAGCCTGTCTGCCTGTGGGCCAGCCTCGCAGGGGGCGCCCCCGTCGGGGCTCTGGCAGAAGGGCCTGCTCCAGGATGTGGCCCATGCCTGCGAGCTCCTGGTGCCTGCACCCTCCCAGCCGGCGCTGCTGCCCAGGCCAGGCCTGCTCAAGCCCCCGCCCAGGTCAACCACAAGCACCCGGCTGCCCTTCTCCTCCTGGCTGAAGTTCCCGATGCCGCTGTCGCTGGTGCTGCTGGTGCTGTTGTTCTGGTGGGCGTCGGCATCACCATCTAGGAAGGCACGGGCCCGCACGCCCTCAATGAGCTCACCCATGTCCCGGTACAGCACGGAGATGAACTGCAACACTGGGAGGGAGGACGCCGGGAACTCCAAGCAGCCACTGGTGTCAGGGTCAGCCGTGCACACAAACCCGAAGCGCCGCGCGACACCCTGGTGGATCTTGTGGTGGAATAGGTCAGGGTCCACCATGAACACATGGCAGGATGTCCGCAGGGCACCCTCCTCGCCCTGCACCAGGCTCCCGTCATCATTCGTCTGCATGGTCACCAACCCAAAGAACCGCCTGTCATCCGGGCACACGGCGCTGAACGCCAGCTTCTCGGCTGGGTACTCAGCCACCACACAGGCCTTGTCAGAGCATAGCAGCACACGGTCATGCATGACCTTCATGGTGACCAGTGAGTGGATCTTCTGCTCGGCCCGCAGGCGCCGCATACAGCCACGGATGGCCTGCAGGCTATCGGACTCCAGGTTGGAGCTGGTAGAGGGCAGCTCAATGGAGCCCAGGTAGCCCACGACCATGGCCACATTCAGGATGCTCGCATCCAGCGTGAAACTGTCCAGGTTTTCCGGGCCAGCGATGAAGACGGAGTCATCGTGGATCACTCGCGCTATCTCCTTGGAGGGCAGGCCAGGGTGCGCAGCGCTGGCACTGTCTTCCAGCCGTGCAGCAGCCGACTCCGAAAGGGACCTTTGCTTCTCCTTTGAGGGCTCTGGGCCACTCATGCAAATACTTGGGTTTTCAAAAATCATGCTGAAAATGCCCCCTGACTGCATCTCCTCCACGACCCTCTCTGCCCTGTTTATCCCCAGAGCCTTGGAATCAAGCTTGGGCCGTAGCCAGCCCTTCCCCTCGCAGAGCCCGCCCTCGTCGTCACTGGAGCAGGCCTCAGGGTGGCTGGCACCCTCTCCAATGACCAGGCGCAGCACCCCAGAGCACTTCCCGATGAGCTTCACCACATCCTCGTGCAAAGCCTTCTTCACATTGATCTCATTGATGGCAAAGATCTGGTCCCCGGCGCGGAGGCCTACGAAGTCCGCAGGGCTGCCCCGTACAACTCCACTCAGCACACAGGGTGCCTGCCCCGAGAGTGTGAAGCCATAACCAGCGCGGCCTCGGGCCACCTCCACACTCCGCACTCGAGGGGGCGCAGGCCCAGGGGGTGGCCTCTTCGCTGGCTCCCCTGCCCTGTACATCGTGGGGAGCGGTCAGCCCCAGGAACATGTCCAGTTACTCCAGGGGACCCAGGCCTCCAGGAATACTCGATGCTGCCATGTGCTCTGCACAATGGCGTCCTACAGAGGAAAAACAAACAGCTCATCACTAATAATCCCTGCTGCTTACTGGTGTTGCCTGATAAAGATGATTCACAGCCAGGCAAGATGGTGCACACTTGTAATTCTAGCTACGAGGGAGGCTGAGGCAAGAGGACTGCAAGTTCAAGGCCACCCTGGACAACATAAGGAGACACTGTCTCAAAATGAGAATTTTAAAAATGACTGGGGGGCCAGGCGTGGTGGCACATGTCTATAATCCCAGCACTCAAGAGGCAGAGGCAGGAGGATCATCTCAAGCTCAAGACCAGCCTGGGCTACAAAGTGAGCTCAAGGCCAGCCTGAACTGCAAAGCAAGACCCTGTCTCAAAAAGACAAAAAAAAAAAAAAAAAAAAACCCACAATGACTGGGGACATAGCTCAGTGGTAGAGCACTTACCTCCCATGTGTAAGGCCTTGGGTTCAATCCCCAGTCACACACACACACACACACACACACACACACACACACTAACTCATAATAAAAACACTACAGGCTAAGCATGGTCACACAGAACTCTGGGAGGCTGTGGGAACGGGATGGCAAGTTTGAGCACAGTCTGGACAACCCAGTGACTTAGCAATACCCTGTTTAAAAATAAAAAAATTAAAAGGGGCTGGGATGTAGCTCAGTGTGAAGGCCTTGGGCTCAAGCCTCAGTACTGCAAAAATTAATTAATTAATTAATTAATTAAGAAGAGAAAGTGAGGAAGGGAGAAAGGACCCTGAGCAAGAGTATCCAGTTACCTCATAAAGCGCAAAGGCAGAGGAATCTTAAGGCTGGAATCTTAAGGCTAAGCTAAGGACCCTCTATCCAGGGGGGCGGCCTCACAGAGCTAAGGGGCTCCCTTAGGCTGCATCTGCAAGGCTCAGACAGGGTGTCCCAGGTTTCAGCAGCTGGGTGGAAAAGGGGTCACGCGTCCCCACCCACCTTTATCTGACTGCAGACACCCTCTGCTGAGTGTTTTCCCTCGGGATGGGGTCACTCCATGTTCTCTCAAGCCCCACAGCCCCCTTACAATTACTTAGTTTGAACAAAGAGCCCCTGGGGAGAGCACATGAGTCTAGAACAACGTCAATCAATGAAACTGCAGCAGTTGGTCAAAAGAAGAGACAAAAACAACCAGAAAAGCAACGGAATAGAACACTGGTGTCATTACCCCCAGGGCACGCATTGAAATTTACAGCACCAGTCATCAATGGAAACAGACCTGCAGCCAGGGTCCCCAAGGCCCCCAGGGCCAGTGACTGACTAGGGGACAAGGCCCACACGGGGTTAAGATGGATCTGGGCAAAGTCGCACAGGAGAAGGCGCAAGGGCGGAGTCCAGGGAGCTCCAGGGTCCCCTCCCTGGGGTAACGCAGGATGCAAGTAACCCCTAGCAAGGGGCTGTGACAACTGGGAGAGCCCAGTGGGGCCTTAGGGTCCAGGGTTTTCGGGGGGCCTCCCACAGCACCCTCTGCCCATTGGGCACCATGACTCCAGATCTCAGAGGGAAAGCCGGGGTCAGCAATAGTTACAGTCTCCGCAGCCCACCAGGGCCCAGGATGGGTGTCCTCTGGGCCTCCAGGTTCCAGGACCCCGGATGGCTGTGAAAACTGCTGCTGTATCTGGAGACAGCGTAAAATAGCAAGCAATCCAGTAAGTATCTCGGAGACCGGGCATCAGAGAACACATTTCCCAAGCTGGTTCTGCAGCCACCACTTGAGAAGCTGCTCTGTCGTACATGGACAGTTTCCGGTCACAGAACCATAAACAGATTTCGTTTACAGAAAAAGAAGCCGAGAAGCTGGAGCAGTGGGAGGAGCAGCAGGGCGATCCCAGAGCCACCCACCACGCGGTCTGAGGAGACGGCTCTGACGTGTGTCCCTGGGTCTGGATGCCACTGAGACACAAAGCCCAGCGCCCACAACTGAAAGCAGGGGGCATACTTTGGCTCACAGTTTGGATGTTTCGGTCTATGTTCCTGTGGGGCCAACACAGAAACGGCACAAGGGAGGGGCCTGACAGGGGAGAGCTGCTCAAGGCAACCGAGAGAGCAGGGGCCCAGGGAGGTGGAGGAACCCGTCCTGGTTTACAGGGGAGGAGCTTCCAGGCCACGCCCAGCACCCCGCCTCTTCCCACCAGGCCCCTTCTCAGGCAGTCGGCGGAGCCCTCGACCCCCACCTCCCAAAGCTCCGCCTACCACGGCGAGGCCCAAGGGAGACAGAGGTTCTGGAGGTAAACCTCCCCGTTCCACTCCCGGCCCCCAAAGACACACACATCTTTTCTTTTCTTTTCTTTTTCTTTTTTTCACACACATCTTTTCTGCAGAGTGCATTCAGTCCATGCCTGAGTCACCCGAGTCTTCAAAGTTCAGCACTGCTGAAAAGTCCAAGTCCAAAGTCTCTGCCGAGTCTGTGGGCAAACTCTGAGGCTCTGTGGAATTCAAAGAGGTGGAGCACCCCTATAATCCCAGCTCTGGGAAGGCTGAGGCAAAAGATTGCTATGAGCTTAAGGTCAGTTTACAATACAGAATGAGACCCTGTCTCAAAAAATCTAAAAATAAGAAACTAAGTTAAACATGGTCAATATACAATACTACAGGGTAAACACTCCCATCCGAAAGAGGAAAGGAACGGGGCCAAAGCAAGACGGGAGTCCAGTGGGGCAGACGTGAAATCCAGAGCTCTGTGCCCAGCACCCAGGCAGGCTGTGCAAGGGTCTCCTGTGGGCATCCTCTCCCCAGGCAGCAAGAGAGGAACTGAGCCCAGAGGGACCTGCTGGACTTGGCACCAAGGCCTCCACAATCCTCCTGCAGCCCAGCCTGGACAGCAGGGTGCCACCAAGCCACCCTCTCCAGCCAGGACCATAGCCCCTGCCACCTCATACCTGCCGCTCGCCAGCACATCCCAGCCAGCACCAGAGCACCCACCAGTCCTCTGGGCCACACCCTACAGACTGGAACCTGTGGTCCCCATGTCACCCTTCCTATCCTTTCATGCAGCCCAACACGCGACACCCACCCCAGCCCTAAGCCCACCCACAGAGCCCTCCTGAGAGCCCAGCCTCTCTCCCACCTGTCCCGCCCTGCGGAAACCTGGACCTGGCCTCCTGTGCACAGCAGGGCTCCCCAGGCATATTTCCAAATGACCAAGCCTGCTTCTGGGCCTTGTGACGGCCACCAGTAACCACAGCTTATATGACGCTCTGGCCAGCCTCTTCTCAGTTCCCTGACAACAGCCCTTCCCTGTGAAGCCTGCTCAGTCTTCAAGACCCCGAGACAGCAGCCCCCGACTCCCACACCAGATGGCTACGAGGACCACATAAGGACAGAACCACTGCCTGGGCCCCCTCCCGCCTTGTCTGTCTGGGCCTCTCCTCAGCAACGGCAACAGCCCCCCTCCGCCTCCTCTCTGCGACCTTCCAGGCCCACATGTGCTCCTGGTGCACACCCTCAGGGGTGGCCTGAGGCTGGAAGACTGCAGGCCTGCTGTGCCTCGAGTGTCACCTGCTCCACCAAACTCACGTTCTTACCTCACCCTGCAAGGGGACAGGGTAAGGTAGGCGCTTAAGAGGTGGACAGGGAGGTGACAGAAATGACACTCCCCAGTTTCCCAAGAGTAGGTGGTCAGGTGTCGCTGCATCTCCTCACTGACACACTGATACATGCTCCTGCCATGGGTACCACCACTGTGCACGACACTGCCGGAAGTCAGCCAGCTGGGGCCATGCAAACATGGCCCACCAGCCCCTACCACTGCGGGCTAAACACACTTCTATGCTACAGATGACGCAGCTCAGGAAGGAGCTAAGACAGGGCTCCGCAGCACGCGCCTGCGGGGGGCTAGACAAGAAGGGCTTGGGGTCAGAGCCCAACCACCCGCAAGTATCTCTCAAAGGCCATGTGTTGAGGGCCTGGTCCCCAGCCGTGGTGCTGTCAAAAGTGATGGCACCTTTAGGAGTGAGGTCTCTGGGGTGCCAAGCCGCCTCACCAGGGCCCAAGGGCAGCGGTGCCAATGACCAGAGACCGAACCCTCTATACCCAGGATAGGGAGAAACCCTCTCCCTGCGGGCTGACCCTCTCAGGTGTGCTGTCCCAGTGGCGGAAGCAGACGCATCACGCTTTCTAAGTGCTCTGAAAGAATAAGTGCTACTTGTGTAGTAAGGGAACAAAATTACAGGGCCCAGGAGTCTTTACATGCCGCCCATCGTCATCGTGAATAAAACGTCTAATTCCTACTTGTGCAAAACTTGACAAGGCCTCCCTCCTCGGACCCGCGCCAACCCCCCAGGGTGCCCAGCGGAGCATGGGTGTGCTTGCGAGTGCTGCACCACTCACTGTTCCGCTCGTGCTGACCACGGCCTGACGAGCAGGAGGAGGGAACGCAGGCAGCGGCAGCCTCAGTGGGCGCTCTTGGATAGTGAAGGAACAGGGAGGGGAACCCCAAATGAGAGATACTGAAAAAATACTGTGCCCACCTCCTAAGGGCTGAGACAGGAGCCAGGGCCCCACTCTCACCTGCTGCTAAGCCACCACCTTCACCCAGCCTGACCCAGCACCCAGCTCCTACAGGGACAGCCAGGAACCACAGGTTCACCTGCCATGTCCCTTCAGTGCTCCCCACCCAAGGAGCAGCATGGTGCTGGGTTCCCTGTGCTGGCCGCCCACAACTCAGACATGCAGACACCTGACTCACTGCGCACCCAGCCAGGGTATCCCTCCACCCTGGGGAGGAAGGGGACACTTGCGAACATCTGCAGAGGCTGGGCCCAAGGGACAGCATGTTCAGGCAGCGGGAACCCTGACTGTACCATGGAACGCAGGGGCCCACAAAGCTCCCCATGTCTATCCCCTCTAAACAGGCCACTGCTATCTGCCACTGCCCCAGCGGCCCTCACGACCTCACCCTTCACTTGGTGTAGGCAAGGCTGCCTGTAGGTGCTGCCAGGCCACTCTGAAGGGGTTGCTGTGGTGTGCCCCCGGGCCCAGCTCTGTACTCATGGGGACACCAACCAGATTCCCAGCAGACCACAAGGTTTCTAGGAAGGCCTCTCAGCAGAAACAACCAGCAGGAACTTCAGGGTCAGAGGTAGCACAAGATAAAGTAGGCGCTAGAACCCAAAACAACTCCTGGCAGAGAGCACAGCTCCACTGCGAGACCAAGCCATCCCACAGAGGAGCACCAGGGGGGCGCAGGAGACGGGGCACTGTGGGGACACCACCCAACCTCGAGGTCCCGTAGCAATGACACATATGCGCCAGGCTGGCTCCCAGAACCACCATCCAGCTCCTGCTTTGCCTCCCCTGGGCCAGAAGGCTACTGCAGGCCTCTCTCCACCATGGCTGCACCCCAGGTGTAGGACAGAGGCTGTCTGCTGCCTTCTCATCTCCGGGAACCATGGCCAGCCAGGTACCACTCCCCACAGCCAACTCAGAGGCACACCCTGCACCCGGCATGGATGTGGTGCAGGACAGGCCTACATGCAGAGGGACTAGTGGAAGACATAGAAAGATGGCCACCGAAATGCCCCATGGTCCACCTCCAGGCCCCCCCACCCAGGGCCCAGTGACTCACATCTAACAGAACCAAGTCACAGGGGTGACACACTGCTCCCAGATTAGCTTACAAAAAACCTGTGGCTTCTGTCGTGCTCATGTCTCCCTTCCTCACTCTGAGAAGCTGCCAGGTTTCAAGCTGCCCTAACAACCTGCCCAAGGAGACAAGGAGCAGAGGTCCTGGCAAGCAGCCAAACAGACAGACTGTCAATCACAGCTGACCTTGGACACAGGTCTTCCAGGGCCGCCAACCTCCATGAGAGTGAGCTTGAAAGCAGCTCCCCACCCCACGGCAGTCCTGGCTGACACCTGGACCCCAGGCTGATGAGACACTGGACAGGAGAGCCAAGTGCTCTCCTTCACAGTGCTCCTGACCACTGACACCGAGGTAAGCAACACTGGTTGCTTGAGCCAGGACACTGTGTGCAGTCTGTTTTGCAGCAGTGCAGGACAAGTCACGTGATGAAACAGGTCACAGGGTCACATGATATAGACCGGTCCTGTCACCAACACACAAAACAGCACTGCAGTCATCTCAGGACGGAGCAGGCCAAGCATTTTCCAACATGTTCCCCCAAACCCCATCCAAAGTGGAGTGACCAAGAAGTGGGTCATGCTGCACACATCGGAGAGGAAATGATGGCAGCCTGGGGGAAACTGACAGCACAACTCTTCCACATGGCCACCAGATGGCCACCACCTTGCCACAAAGCACCAGGATCCACGGCACAAAGGAGGAAAGCAATACTCAGAGAGCATGACCCGCCAAGGCTCCCTGAAGACACCTGCTAACCAAACCCTTTCCTTGGTTCTCAGAGCAGATTTCAACTCACAGCAGCAGCCTCATCGTCCCAGGCTGTACTGGATGGTGAAGTCAGGGAGAGGTAAGCAGGACTTGCAGCTGCTGGTGTGAAGCCTTCACGAGGCTGAATAGAGAGGCCAATGCATAAAGTGCTCCAGGGCCAGGCAAGGCGGTACACACCTGTAATCCCAGCACTCAGGAAGCTGAGGCAAGAGGATTGCCATGAGCTTGAGGCCAGCCTGGGCTACCTAGTGAATTCAAGGCCACCTGGACTACATAGTGAGACCCTATCTCAAAAAACCAAAGGAAAAAAAAGGTGTTCCAGTTCAGCATTTGGACTCATCAGAGGCCCACTGCCATCCCCCATAGCCCAGCACACAGCACTCACTGCAGCCCAGTGGAGGTCAGCAGCTCAGCACACCGTTTCCTCGGTCACCCTCATTTGCACCACACCTGGTGCCACCCACATGGCACCAGCACATGGCCTCGCCTTCTTCCTGGCCCAAAGCCCTGCTCTGGTCCCTCCCGGCCACTTGGCCACTCCCAGCTCAGCCCCAGCCACCTCTCCTGGCCCACAGTGCCCTGCACTCTGATGCTTCACCAGCAGCTTCTGTGGCAGTGTCCAAAACACTGGGGGCCACCCTCATCAAGGTTGGCTGCCCCAGGGGGACACAGATGGACGCACAGTCTGAGACGCACTCCCCAATGCCAGGCACCTGTACCCACCTGGGCTGGAAACCCCACCACGCCCCCAGAAAAGAGGTCACCTCAAGGCCACCTGCTGCAGAGCTGTGAGGACATTAGAGCTCTATGAAGCCAGAGGAACAGCCCAAGGACCAGTGAGAGAACAGAGCCACACCCTCCGCTGCCCTACAGCAGCACTGCCAGCCGGGCCCCCAGCCACACCAGGCAGTCCCACCCAGCCCCATGGGCAGGGCACAGCTGGCCTGCCACTCCTGCTGGCTCTGTGCCCCTGAGCTGGAGCAGTGGGACAAACACGCTCAGGCTTGGTCCTCCAGACACGAGTCTCCATGGCCAACGGCCACCTGGGACCCAAGGTCAGCATCTGGGACACTGAAGCACAAACCACCTCAAGTTTTCCATTCCTTCTTATTTGATTTACCCTTTTTATCTCTACTTGAACTATTTCCATTGTGGTTTTAAACCTACACAAAGTAAGACTATAAATAGAGTCAATGGATTAGCAGCAAAAACACCAGACAGTTTGACTTCAGATAAACAACAAACAGCATTTGAGTCTATGCGAGCCGCAAGCCCTGCACAGCACGAGTGGGCAACTGCTCCTCTCCTGCTACCCCTGCCTGCCCCACTGCCCTCCCACGTGGTGGCCGGCAAGGGACAGGAAGGGACAGGCAAAGCCCCCACCAGCCTCACTTTCAACCCCAGCCTCCCCACCTGCAAACACCTGGGACACCCCAGCTCCAAGACCAAGGTCCTCCAGCAATCTCCCACCTCGAGGCTCACCTATCGCCCACAGGCTCCCAACAAGAGATGGGGCTGCAGCATCGAGGTGTCTGGCACCCATGAAGCCCAGAGCCCCCTTGCTCTTCATGGCCTCCTCCTTTCTGGGAGACAGCAGCAAGACCCCTGCGCGCATCTGCAGCCCCTCGGGCCCAGCATGGTGCCCAGAGCCCATAGAGCAGCAGAGGGATGGCTGACCCGTGACGCAGCCTAGGGCAGATGTCAAGGGATGCCACCCACCCAAACAGACCAGCGGCCCCAGAGCCTGTGACAGTGTTCATCCTTATTTGAAAAAGGGTCTCTGCAGCTCCCAGGCAGGACTCCAGGGTGAAGGGTGGAGGCTGGAGGGTGGGGGATCCAGGGACATGTGGTACGGTGTCTGCCCTAAGTGCCTGCTATGTCACTGCTGTCTTCCAGAGCCTGCCAGTTAAAAGAAGTGTGCCCAATGGGGCCTGGGCACCTCAGGAGGTGCAGACACTGCCACCATGGAGCTCCTGTGTGGCAGCCCATTCCTGACCCTCTGCCATGCATCACCCTACCAAACCCTCTCTGCAAGCTCAGTAATGACCTTCTTTCTTTGGGATGAGATCTGGCCATGGTGCCCGGCTGGCCTTAGACACCTGAGATCCTCCTGCCCCACCCTCCTTGTATTTGGGCAGAAACTGGTGCAGAAAGGTGGTTTGCTCCAGGTCAAGCCTGGCAGTGAGGGTGGGGGAAAATGAATTATCAAAGCCAGTGGCAGTGTCTTCCCTCTTGGCCTCAGAAGCGTGGCTGGACCCAAGTACAAGGGTCACCCACCTGTAGGAAGCCGAAGAGCAACCCACAGTGCTCTCCTTCAGAAGCACATATCCAAGGAGGGCGGTGGACACCACAGTCTCCAGGAAGGCACCTACAATGAGCCTCACTTGGGACCCAGAGCCAGGCTCTGTTGGGGGTGCTTCCTCAAGGCAGGGGAGGTGTCCCCATTCACTTGCCTTTCTGGGTAAAACAAACCACAAGAACCAAGCTGGACTACAGACCAAGCCTTACGCAAACCCTGTGCATCACAACCTCAACCAGAATCACAGAATAAAAGCCCACGACAGACAGGGGCAGATGTTAGCCCTCAAGGCAGCAGTGTACTACGGAAGCCACAGTGGTTCAGATATTCTGCCAGACACAACCTCTCCCAGTGCTGCCACATCAGAGCGAGTTCTCTCTTAAACCACATGGAACTGCACCTGAAGGTCCTGGGGAGCTCTAAGACCAGGCAGAACCAGGACAGGGATCCTCAAGCGAGAGCCCCAGGGAAGAAGTACATGGGCACAGGTGGCCACAAGCCTCTCAGACAGGAAGGGGAAAGGTGAAACCCAGGTCCCTGGGCTGTCCCAGCACAGGGAGATGCCAGGGAGCACAAACAGGGACCATGGCAGGGGTTTCAGTATGAGCCTGGACAAATCAACTCCAAGAACCAAAATCAGCTCTTCAGAAAAAGAATCAGAAGTCACTACAAAGATCATCCACAGTGTCAAGGTCACAAACTAACATTGCCAAATATTCCCAGACACAACATCTGATGCCCACAGGGGAAAGGAGGGGAGGTTTCCTGGGGCTCGAGTCTCAGTGGGCTCAGACTCAGGCTCCGAGGCAGAACAGCCTTGCAGGAGGGCCTGGTGGAGACAGCTGCTCCACTGGAAGCAGAGAGCAAGAAGGAGCTGGGGACAAGAACAACCCTTCTGGTCACAGCCAGTGACCCACCTCTTCTGATCAGGCGTCACCTCCTAACACATGGGACTTCTGGGGGCCATTGTAAATCTAATCCTTAAGAGCTGATACTATAAATGGTGACCATAGTCCCCCAGCTGCAGGGCCCACCAGGTGCCCAGCTCAGTGACAGAAAGCAGATGCTATCATGGGGCTGCAGGATGCTGGGAAGAGACCAGCCCATGGGCTTGGGGACAGGGGATGGGGGCATCCACACAGAGAACCAGATGAGAATGGCTTCAGACTTCCCCATGCACTGAAGCAACATTCCCCAAATTCTGAGAGAATAAATAACTCTCCAGCTAGACTTTTATACCCAGCTAAATTAAAAGGTAACCAGAAAGTAAAATAAAGATACTTTGAAAATCAAGGAAAAAAATCTACATGGTGCTTCTTAGGTGTCTAAAGAGTAGAAGCAGAACTTCAGAAAACTGCAGATCAAAACTCCCCTGAGCCAGGTGTGGTGGCCCACACCTGTAATCCCAGTACTTGAGAGGCTGTGGCAGGAGGATCATTGCAAGTTCAAGGCCAGCCTGGGCTACAAAGTGAGTCCAAGGCCAGTGAACTGCATAGTGTAACCCTCCCTCAAAAAGAAAAAAAAAAAAAAACACTTGGACTCCATCCTGCCCCATCAGAATGGCTACCAACGAAGACCCTAAACAGTAAATGCTAGTGAGGGGTGGCAGGGGAAGGGGCATGACAACACGCACATCTACACAGCTCATGGCGCTGTGTAAGTCAGTACAACTACTACCACGGAAATCAGTCAGAGGCTCTCCAAACACTACAAGTAGAGCTACCATTTGGTCCAGCTGTGCCACTCCCTGATACACACCCAAACAAGGTCAGCATACTGTAGGGACTCACATACCCAGGTTCAGCGCAGCACATAAACCACAGCCGTAGTATAACACCAGCCCAGATGCCCATCAGCAGATGAACGGATAAAGAAAACATGGTACACACTCACAGTGAGTATTATTCAGCCAACAAAAATTCTGTCACTTGCCAGAAAATGCATGGATCTAGAGAGCACCATGTTGAGCAAAATGAGCCAGACTCAGACAGGCAGGTAACACCTGCCATCTCCCTAGTGTGCGGAGTCCAAGACAGCTGACCAGAAAGCAGAAGGGAGACTGTTACTGCACAAAAGGACGGGAACAAAGGGTTGGGGTCAGGGCAGGTAGTGAGGGGATGAATATGAGGAAAATGTATTCCTTGAAACTCCCCAAATGCTTAATTAGGGGAGGGGTGAGGCAAGAGGGCAAGGGGACAAGATGACCAAGGCATGTCATGTGCATGTACAAATCCACCAAATGGAACCCATTCGTCCGGGGAGCCAACTCTAAAACGTGAAAGGGAAAAATAAAAGAGCCCAGCAGGAGCAAGCCACTTGGAGCTGGGGAACGAGACCCCACAGAGCAGGCAGCGCAGGGCGACCCTGGGGACCAGAGCACACTGAGGCTGGGGCAGGGGACTGGGACGGCACACTCACTGGTCCTGACAGATCCACGGCAGCACATGTGACCCATGGGCTGGGGGACAAAGGAGCTGGGCTCCACTGCACAGCACAGACAGTGTCGTGACACTGTGCTACGCAGTGGTGATATTACCAGAAGCAGGGAGAGTATTAGGAGGGGACGCAGGAGGCAAATGGTGTCAAGGGCAGGGTCTAAGAGGGCAGCTCCTGAGGACAAGCCACCTGCCCTATCAGAATGGCTATCAACAAAGATACAAAAAACAATAAATGCTGGTGAGGGATGCCAGGGGAAGGGGCACAACCAGTGTGCCTGAGGGTGAGGGTGAGCAAGCCCCTGCATGGGCGCATGGGAGGCCAGTAGCCCCGTGTGGGCACTGTGTGTGGTGTGCGTCTCTGC
Source organism: Dinomys branickii (assembly GCA_004027595.1). Taxonomy (NCBI): domain Eukaryota; kingdom Metazoa; phylum Chordata; class Mammalia; order Rodentia; family Dinomyidae; genus Dinomys; species Dinomys branickii. The sequence continues at coordinate 52,137 of PVLD010003093.1, forward strand.
ACCCGTGTGGACAAGGAGATGGGGGGCACAGACAGGGTCCCATGGTTACAGAGTTGGTACAGCGAGGCCCCGGGGGGGGAGAGGTAAGGAGAACAGAGAACAGCCCCTTCCCTTTCTCTCACTGAACCCCAGGCTTGACAGGATGCAGGTGGGGACCCAGTGCTCCAAGGACAAACTGGGAGCCACATCTGCCATGGGTAGAACCCAGGTCAGCCTGGGTGTGCCATGGAGCTGGGGCCGCTAGCGCCAAATGGCACAGTGCTCCCACAGTGGCCACCGCCATGCAGGCACGGCGCATTTCCTCCTGGGCTGCCTGTCCCCAGGACAGCATCCACTCCTCAAGGGTGGGACAGTGAAGCCCTGAGGTCCCAAAGGCAGGACCTCGAGGAGGGGAGCCCTGGCTGGGCAGAAGAGCACCTCTAAGGGTCCCCATCCAGATCTGGGACTGTGGGGGCCCACTTAGGACAACAGGGCCTTTGCAGATGGAGGACAGGGAGGTCCCCAGTGGGAGAGGCTGCTGGGTCACCTGAGCAGAGGGACAATGGAGACAGAAGGCTGGGCATGCAGGAAGAGGGGCATGCCAGGAACAAGGCCAGCCACCAGCAGGGACAGGAGAGGCCGGAGCACCGGTCCTAGCCTCTGGCCTCTGAACTGGGAGAGAACATGTCTCTGTTGCTGGCGGCCCCTGCAAGTTCGCATCCCTCGGTGAGAGGAAAGCAATACAGGAGATCCCAGCGAGTGCACAGATGTTCACGGGCACACCACCAAGTTTAAGTCAACTACAAGACATCCTCAGCTTCGACTCCGCAGTCCCCCAGGGGACCAGCACCCACACCCCACCCCAAACCTCCCTTCTTCCAACAGCAGCAGAGGTGGCCCCTGCCACTGTGACCCCACCCACTCCCTCCACACTACAATTCTGCATCCTGGGCCACCCACCCCCTGCCCTCCAGACCCCCGCCTACAGCCAGCCAGCCAAGGCCTTTCCCCAGCCCTCCTGTGTCCACATCTGCCTCTGTGCTCCTCCCCTTCCCCAAGACCTTGCCCTGTTCTCTTTCACCCCGACAAGCATCTGATCCCTGGAGGCTCCAGCCATGAGGTTTCACCGAAGGACCGGGCTTGCAGCTGTTAGAGAAGCCCTGACCTGCCAGGCACCTGCTGCAGTGCCTCCATCTGCAGGTGAGCAGGCCACCTGCTACTGCCCTCACCTATGCCACGCCCTTGGCCACAACAGGTCCCGCCACTACTGTGCAGGGCCCAAACCACTGGGAAAGGCAAACACTTTTGTTCCAGTTTTTCAGAGCAATCCCAGGGAGGAAACCAAGGCACACAAAGGCAGTCACCCATGCAAAAGCAAGTGGCCCAGCGGGCGAGAGGCTGGGGTCCAATGCGGGGCTAGCATTCTGTCCATGAGCCATGTCTGGGCCTAGCTCTGTGCACACTCCAGAGCTGTGTGGGCCTTCTGTCCACTGCACACCTCTCAGAGCTGTCCACACCCACGTGTGAACTCTGTCTACACCCACAGGTCTGAGCCTCTGTCCACACCCACGGGCCTAAGTCTCTGTCTACACCCACAGGTCTGAGTCCCCTCTGTCTACAACCACATGTCTGAGCCTCTGTCCACACCCACAGCTCTGAGCCTCTGTCTATACCCACAGGTCTGAGCCTCTGTCTACACACACAGGTGTGAGTCCCCTTGGTCCACACTCACAGGTCTGAGTCCCCTCAGTCTACACCCACAACTCTGATCCATCACTGTACGCCCAGAACGCCAAACCTGTGTGCACCACACCGGTCTAAGCCCTCTAATTCCACAACTGAGTTCCCTGTCAACAGTTCCTCAGCTCTGCGCCCTCTGAGCCCCCACACGTCGGAGTCCCCGGGGTCTACACCCACAATTGCCCGCCTCGACTGGCGCTCCCGAGGGACTCCGGAGTGTGGGTCCCTGGCGACGGCCTCCGTCAAACAAAGCCCGCTGAGGGCGGCGGACCCAGGACCTAGCGCCCGGCCTGGCCCGGCCCGGCCGATCACCGCAGGCGCCCGGCGGCGCGCACCCGTGGCGCCGCCCCCGCCCCGTGCCCACCCCGGGCCGCAGGGCGAACAAAGGAGGCGCGGGCGGCGGCCCGCAGCGGGGCCGAGGGCGGGGAGGGCGCGAGCGCGGGAGGGAGGGGGCGGGGCGGCGTCCGGCCGCGAACCTACCGCGCAGCACCGCAGCTCCGCAGCCCGCCGATCACGCCAACGGTTGCCCCCGGCGCGGGCCGGGGCGGGGCACAGGTGGGCGGGGATTGGGTGGGCGGGGCCCAGAGGGGAGGGCTGTACGGGAAAGGCCTTATAGGTGGGGAGGGGCTAGACGGCGACCGGGCTCCTGAGGGCGAGCTTTTGTGGGCCAGGGCCTCCAGGGGGCAGGGCACCGTGGAGGGAGAGCGCCAGAGAGGCGAGGTCGTCGGGGGTGGGGGTCAGGTGCGGGAATTCCTGGCTCGCAGGGGCGGGGCCTGAGGCGGATGAGGGGAGGGGCCTGCCGGCAGGGGCGGAACTTCCGCTGAGCAGGGGGCCGCCAAGCCGACCACTCCCCCAGGCCCTCGGGCCCGGCAGCCTTCGCGGCCTACTGGATGCGGTGGGGCGATTGCGACGACAGGAGAGCGGGGCGACCATCCGGGGAGGGTGACCTGGGGGGTGTGGGCGCGGTCTGCTGGAGGGGCGCCTGCTGGACGCCCCTCCCTACCGTGCCGGACGCCGCGTCCTGGCAATCGTGGCCGGTGTCACAACTTCCCCCACCCGACCCGCGGTGTCCAGTTTAATTGTGACCACTCAGAGCTTCTTCGGGAAACGTCCCCGGGCATTTTACTGTAAATCCTAAGTGAGAAGAGGCCCAGGAATCCTTAGGGCCAGCCACGACATCAGGTTGGAGAGACGACATCCCACCTGCTTCAGCCTCCTGAGTGTGCGTGACATCTTTCTAACAGACCACCGCAGAAGCGAGTAAAAAACCAGTGGATCTGAGATAAGTTTCCGACGGTGCCCGGCAAGGAGCGACGCTTTGCCTCCTGTCTTCTCGCTCGCACGAGGGTCACACCTGTGCGCTGAGCCCTCCCGCTATCCACTGCAGCACCAGGTGGAGCCCTGGGACCTGAGGCGCCCTCGCCCCGTGTGCTCTGTGTCTCCTGTACTCCGCCTCCGCGCTCACCTAGGCCTCCTCCTCACTCAAGACAGTCCAGCGCTCCGCTCACCCTCACGTCCACTTCCCCTGAGGTCCCTGCGACTGTCCTCTCTCCAGACCTGAGGCCGCTGGACAGCCAGCAGCCCTCCTGTTTTCTCCCCTTGCACCGTGTCACCCGGCTGGATGACTCAGAACCTGGCCTCCGTCTCTTCCCATAGCCACCCTCGTAGCTACCCCCACACAGTAACTGTCCCCTGCCTGCCCCAGGGCTGTGCATCTGGACACCCTAGACATGCACTTGGGAACAGGGGCTTCATGGGCGTTTTCTCAGCTTACCCCACCCCGGAAGCCATCTGTTTCCTCCTGGGATGAGGAGCTGCCAAGTTCTGAGGAGAAAAGGAGGCCAGCCAGGGCTGGGGTGGAGCCAGCAGCCCCCAGCCTGCAGGGCACCAGCACAGGGTGGCTGAGAGGCCACTCCCCCTGGAGGGGGCCCAGATGTGGGCAGAAGTCGGGTGGACAGCAAGACATGCAACATGTGTCATGGTGAGAGCAGAGCTGGCAAAGGGAGGAGACCTCTTCGAGAGAGCAGCCTTCCCTGCTGAGCAGTGTGTGCTCTGTGTGGCGGCTGGGCCACTCCATCAGGACACCCGAGTCTCCTGTGCTGCAGAGGAGGGACCCAAGGTTGGGGTTTGCATCCCGTTTGTGTCCCAGGCCCTATGCGCCCTTGCCTGGGTCAAGATCACCTATCCAGCCCGACAGCAGGAGTTGTGCCTGGAGGAGAGACCCCTCGTTCCTGCCCTGCCACCGGCACCGCCGGAACACTGCTGGGTTCAGAAGGGCAAACAGTGTCCTGCACTGAGCCCTGGCTGCTTCCCAAGGAGAGCAGGCAGCTGCCCCATCTCCATGGTGGGAGCCCAGGAACAGATGGGGACGTGGGGGACATGTTCACTGCGGGGTCCTGCCCCCCATCAGAGCCCATCTTTTGTGAAGTGACAGGAAGCCTGGCTGGCCCCGAGGGGCACTGCCTGCCCCTCACCCCCAGCCCCGGCTGGCTGTGCCTGGCTTGGCTGCCCTCTCCTGGCCACTTCTCTTACACCATAGAAGAGCAAGAGTGGGCCAGCCTCATGCAGCTCTGCTGTCTGGAGACTCTGGCCACGAGCTGAAGCTGGAGTGACTTCTCTGGCTTCCTGAGAGAGCTGGGTGACACAGCTGTGACACGGCCTCATCGTGATCCCCTTTCTTCACTGGGGTGAGGTGCAGTGTTAGGGCATGGGCAGTGCCCCTGGAGGCCTGGACACATGGGGACCAAAGCAGATGGCACCACCTTGGCCTGGGTGGAAGGAGGGCTCCGCACATAGAAACAGGGAAGTGTCACTGTGAAATTGCCAGGCAGCTTGGGAGCAGACCCACTGGATCTCCCTGGAGGTCTCAAGACACACTAGCCCAAAGATGGAAGGAAATTGGGTCACAGGAAGTGAGCTGAGACTTCAAAAGGGATTATTGAGGTGGGCATGGTGGTGCACACCTGTTATCCCAGCACTCTGGGAGGCTGAGGCAGGAGGATCACAAGTTCAGGGTGGCAGCAGCACCCTTCCCCTCTGGCCCCCTCCTTTTTCTCTCCTAGCCAGGAAGCGAGCAGCTCTTCTGCCATGCGCCCCCACCACAGCGGTACTGCCACAGCCCAAAGGGACAGGGCCACCTGGTCATGTGAGCCCTCAAACACGGTGACTGAAGTAACCCTTTCTGCCACTGACATGCAAGCTGATGAGCACAGGCGCCGGGAGGTGTGCAGAGCCGACTTGAGATGTGGCTGCTGGGGGCTCTGTGTGCCCAGAGCCGGGCCAGCACGAAGAACCCACGCAAGAGCTGGAGGGGGGCGCTGGGCTGTTGCTGGGGTGAGGGCTTCTGTTGTTTATCTAATAGCGCCAGCGAGAAGCTGAGCTGGGTGAGAGCGCTTCAGCCAAGCCTCCCTGCCCCGCCCCATGTCCTGCCAAGGAGCCTGCCCACGACTGTCCATGCCCCTCACCTGTCCTGCCCCATGCCTGTCACCCAGCCCCAACTTCAGCTGCTTCCTACCCACGAGAGCTCAGCCTTTGTCTCACCCTTGCCATACCCTAGCCCTCCCTCGGGCCTGCAGGCAGCGCACACCAGTCCCCAAAGGTCCTGGGGAGAGGGGGCTGTGCACTCTGACCCTGAGCCCCTGGATCCTGCCCATCGAGTGCTTCTGAATACTGCCCAGCACCAGGCTTTGGGGACCCAAGGGGTAGACCAGCAAGTGTGGCAGCCACCTGCAGAGAGAGGGACAAAAGAGAGGGATATCACACTGAGGTGGGAGTGCAGGGTGGAGCTGGAGGCCTCCCCCGGGGAGAGCCAAGGGGACAGGGTGGGCTTGGGACCCGGCAAGTTTGAGGGTGGGGCTGGGGACAGCAGGGAAGCGAATGTGGGAGTTGGGCCTGGGGGTGGCCTGGCAGGCGTGGCCCCACAGGAAACACAGCCCCCCACCTGTGCTGGCTTCAAAAGCCAGGCCCACTCCCCCAGGAGGTTCCTGCCCTCAGGGGCAGCAGCACCCCTCCCCGATGGCCACAGCGGGGCTCATGATCAGTGACCAGACAACATATTCTTTTTTCCAGACAACATATTGAATGAAGCACGCAGTGGGACCGTTTTTAACCAGAACACATTAAAGTGGTTACATGGGGGCACACTGTTACTAAATAGAGCTTGTATTAATCAGGGATACTGTCATCAAATAGTGTGCGTCAGCTAAGTGGACCACACTGTCGCTGAACGGGACAGGCACTAGTTAACCAGTGCTCCCGCACAGACCTGCTTTTTTCCCCTGGGCTGCAAGGAAGGTCCTGTGTCACTGGCAGGCAGGGGACAGATAGGTCCTGCAGGCCACCAGCCCAGGCCAGTTTCACAGAGCAGGAAAGGGCTCTGCTGTGCTGGCAGATGCCCATCTGCACGGCAGGATTGCCACCATCTGTGAAGACCCAGCCCTGAATGTCCCTCTTGTCAAGGGGCTGAAGCTGGGCAGGACCACAGCATGTTCTCCTCCTTGCCCGGGAGCAGGGAATGGCAGCCCTGCAGGTGTCTGAACATTGAGCCCCGTGAGCCCCAGGACCCAGAGCCCAGGTGACGCTCACCCCTCGCCCCAGCTCGCAGAGACCCGGCCGCGCAGTGGTATCAGCTTTGCACACAAAGTAGGGATGACGGTGGATGACCTCAGGAGCCTTGTCATAGGGTGAGATTGAGTGTGGCCTGGTGGGTGTGGAGCCCAAGCCCTGAGCCCAGCCCGCTTCCTGCTAGGGTCACCCCAGCAGGCACCACTGACCCAGTTTCATGGCATTGTATCCCCTCGGGTTTGCTCCATCTCAGCTCATTTCTGTGCAGGGCTGGGCGTGGAACCCTGTGCCCCGTGTGTACTAGGCAGGCGTCTCCTGCCAAGCTGTCCCAGCCCAGCTCACTCCGACCTTTGCATCTTCACACAGCCCTGCAGGTGCCTGTGGACAGATGTGGAAACAGGCCCCGGGAGCCTCCTCTGTCTGCCACATCACTAACGACGTGCCCGGAGAAGCTGAGTTTATTCTAGGAGGAGCTCAGGCCCATGCCTCATGGGGCTCAGCAGAAGAGGAGCTGGTCCTCAGAGGCTGGGGCTCCCCCTCAGCCCAAGCCCTGTTTCCAGGACACCCCAGCCCACCAGCTCTCCCCTGAGACCTATCTTCAGCCACCCCACCCCCTAGCCAGACACAGATTAAGATGTTTCCTTGGGCAACAGACACAAGCAGAAGGAATCAGGGACTTCTGGGTGGCATCTCTCACAGAGCCATTGTTAAAAAGCTTCCCCACGGTCTCTCCCTGAGGACTTGGGGGTGGAGTCCCCAGTTGGACAGTGTGGCTGCCTAGGGAGGTAGGGCCCCCTGGGAATCCACCCCTTTCCCCCAGCAGGTGCCAGCTGGGGGACTCCCCCTCCCTGCAGGCTCCGGAGACCTCTGGGTCCCTAAGAGGGCAGGCAAACGCCTGAGCCCACACCAAGGGCTCCCCAGGCCTCGCCCTCCCCTCCCCACAGGCACCCAGCACTCCCAGAGCTTTGCCTGTCAGCACTGGCTTGGCCATTAACATCCAGGTCCTGGGGTGGGGGGAGGGCTCCCCGGACTCCTGTATACTTCCAGGCAGAGCCCTTCATTGCCCCCTGCCCAGTCCCCACACAGGCCACGTGGAGAAAGCTCCGCACTTGGGTCCCTGCCAGCCCCAGCCCTCCAGGCCTCCAGTGCTCACAGCTCAGACAGAGACCACATGCCACATGCCCCACGGACAAACAGACACAAGCCAATAGGCTGGAAATGAAACACCCCATCCTCCTGCCACGATGAAAACTAAACCAAACTGAAACAGGATAAGAGCTGTGGTTTTGCACACAGCCCAACAGCAGCAGAGCACCAAGGATGAGACAGGTCAGCTGTGCTGGACAAGTAGTGACAGAAGGACAGGCACCACTCAGCAGTGACCACACCTTGGTCCCCATAATTACGTGGTGGTTGTCCAGATTCTCAGGAAATTTCTGTTCAATTTTCAGTTTGGACAAACTCTTCCAGCTGAGACAGAAGCAACTCTATCAGTAAAATTCTTCAAGAAAAATATTTAAACCAGGCTTGGGGGTGAACCATCTGTGACTCCATTGCTCAGGAGGCTGAGGCAAGAGGATTGAGCTTGAGCCCAGCCTGAAAAAGGCTGAAGGTGCAAGGTGCAATGGCCTTGGGTTCTATACCTAGTAGCCCTAGTATCACACACACAAAGGAGAAAATATATACAGTTGAATAGAGTCACAAATTCCATGTAGCACGATCAAGAATTGTTACTGGATTACCAATGATACATTATTGTTACCGCTATATATTTTTTTGTGGTACCAGGAATCAAACTCAGGACCTTTTGCTTGCTAGGCGGGCACTTGTGCCACTGAGCTATATCCGCAGCCTGTTACCACTCTTGTCAGTATTAAAAGCAGTATCTACAGCCAGATAATGTTTCTAAAGTCTATCTTTCAAATTTTTCAGTGCTGAGATATTGTTTTTAAAACACCAGAGAGTTACTCAGCTTATATGGGCTGGGGCTGTGCATCAGGGAGACAGCACTTGCCTAGTGAGCTCGAGGCCCTAGGTCCCATCCATAGCACCACAAAAAAGTGCAATTTAGTCAAGGTCTGTACCAGCACTTGGGAGGCTGAGGCAGCACGATTACAGTTCAAGGCCAGCCTTGGGCTACATAGTGAAATCCTGTCTCAAAACAGGTAGACCAACAAGTAAATAAATAAGGTAGAAAATTATCTCTACAGAATTACAATGAATTCCAGTCATGCAATTATGTGAATCATCTCCATTATCATGCAAATGTTTTTCATTCCCTTGTTCTGATTTCCTTAGATTTCACTAGAATGCTATTTTTGTTACATGTTCACATGAATTCTTTTTCGATGGAGAAAAGCCATTTTATCTCCTATTAAAAATTTAGTTTTAGCTAAGCATAATGGTGCACACCTGTAATCCCAGCACGCAGGATGCTGAGGCAGGAGGATCACTGAAAGTTTGAAGCTAGCCTGGGGTACACAGTTCAAGGCCAGCCTGGACTACATAGCAAGAACCTTACTGAAAAAAATAATTAGTTTTATGTGTATATATATGTGTGTGTGTGTGTGTGTGTGTGTGTGTGTGTGTGTGTGTGTGTGTGTATTTTTTTTTTAATTGTGAAATAGGATCTGCTAAGTTGTCCCAACTAGCCTCAAATTTGCAGACTTCCTGCCTTGACATGAGTAGCCAGGATTATAAGTGTGCACCACCAGTTCACCTGGGTTAAAAAAGATATCTTTGATTTTGCAAAACATTCCTGTTTATTTTTCCTTGTTTTCTTGGGAAGCTTTTTCTAATGCTATCAACCTGCCTTTGGCCTAGCAAATGGCTGGAACAGCACATGCTGGAAAGTAACGTTTTTCCCCTCTGGCAGGCTGAACTCGTCCCTGAAGCCTGCTGCCGTCATCCATCTCCCTGTCCTGACGCACCTCTTCAGATTCTTTCGGTGCTGTGGAGGTGATACTAAGGTCAAACGCCACACATGTGGAACCCAGATGCTGCATCTGCAGCCAAGGCGGAGGACCGTGAAGGTGCTGGCTGAAGCCATGCCCTTGTTAGGGTCACGCCTGGTGGTGAATTCCAGCTGCACTGTCCTTGGTGCGACTGAGGCATCTGGGTTTCTGGCCAACACTTTGGCTTTCCCCTCGCCCTTTTCTATCACCACAGCACATGGTCACAGCCTTCCCGCAACAGCCTCCATCTTTATATTTTCAGAACATTCGCGAGCCTGCATGTGCAGTACACAGGGGCCACAGTCCTCTGGGGAGCCGCACCCACACGCATCTTCATTCTTCCCACCTTGCTCCCTCCCCATTGCCTCCTCCCAACAGTCTTCTAAAGTGCCTAAGTAAAACTGTCACTCAATTTTTAAAATATGTATGTATGTATGTATGTATTTATTTATTATTTTTGCACTGCTAGGGACTGAATCCAGGGCCTTCACACTGAGCTGCATCCCTAGCCCTTACTTATTTATGTGTTTGCTTATTTATTTTGGAGACATGGTCCTGCTAAATCACTAAATTTCCAGGCTGATCTGGAACATGTGATCCTCCTGCCTTAGCCTCCCAGAGTGCTGGGATTACAAGCAGGTGCTGCCATGCTTGGGTTCAAATCTTACTAAATAAAATGATCCGAACTTTGGACTCCCCTTGCTGCCTGAGAGGAATGAAGTGGCCTCCTGCACCTGGTTGGATCCAGCCCGGAACATGTGTAAATGCATGCAGCGTGCCTCAGAACCTGCAGTGAAAGCTCCCCTTGTCCATGAGATCCCAGGGAAATCACATCTAGGACCAGGAGGATGGCAGGACAAGGATGGTGCCACTGCTGGGACCTTCACAGAGGAATGACAAACAGCTCTTTGCCACTTTCCCTCAACCAGCAGCAGAAGGAAAGAAGCAGACTTCACCTCTTGTGGGCATGAAGGGCCCACAGGACTGTCACGCCCACACCTGTGACACAAGAGAGCAGAGAGGATGTCAGCAAGTCGACACTTCTCAAAGATGCAGCGTTCTCTGTGTTCTCCACAGCTGGGGCCCCAGGACAATGCCAGGGCCATGCAGGGTGACACAAATGCATCTGGGGCAAAGCCCCAGGCTTAGCTCAGATTCTACCAAGCCTCATGTGGAGCAATGCTGTGGGGCAAGCGTGTACCTACAGGTGACCTTGGTAGAGGGGGCAATGCTGTGGAACAAGCTGTGTCACCTACAGGTGACCTTGCTGGTACTGGATCTGGGCCCATGGCTGACCTTGGAGGGCCTGAGTGACAAGCCCTTCCTCTACACTAAGACAGGGTGGGCCTTGTAGGAAATACGTACAACAACCAACAGGCAGGACGTGGTGACGCACGCCTGTGATCTCAGCACTCAGAAGGCTGAGGCTGGAGGATTGCTGCAAGTTCTAGGCCAGCCTGGGCTATATAGTGAGACCCTGGATCAAAAATAAAAAGTAGGAAAAAAGAATAATAAAAGAAATAAAATAAAAGAAATAAAATAAAAAGTAGGGGCTGGGGATATAGCTTAGCAGTACAAGCACCTGCCTGGCAAGTGCAAGGGCCTGAGTTTAATTCCCAGCACCAAAAAAACAAAAATAAATAAATAAATAAAATTAAAACAAGCAAACAAAAACCTAACACAGATCAAAATATTGCCTATCGGTCTCCACCACTTCATTTACATCCGTGTCTGGACTGGAGTAAGCAGTTGTAAGTCTTGAAGAAGAACATTTCGACACAATCAAAATTCTCTTTGAGAATATTCCACTGCCTCACTTAGCCCTTCTGATGCATTTTGAAGAGTGTGGAAATGAAATCCGATGGGTTCCACAGTAGTCAATTGACCTCTTTTTTGTGATTCTGAGGGCGGTGAGTCTAGGTCCAGCATGACGTAGGTGGAATCCAGCGGTGCCCCTGCAGGGCAGACACAGAGGCTATCAGCAGAATTGTGGAATTAGATAGCAATGCAGGCCTGATGATCCATAATGGACACTAGCAGACATAATGTAAAAAAAGTACGCACATGTAAAATGATTCACAAATAAAGATGCACCGTCGATACAGAGAATATTAGAAGGTAAATGGAAATTCTGAGCACCAAAAGGGAGCTAAAGGCTTCAAGACAGCACTATGACCAGATCTGAGAGGAAGAGCGCCACTGAGCCTCTGGACACTGCAGATGTTACCAGAATGGAAGCGAAGAGCAGGGGGCCGTGCCCTCGTGCCCTTGAGCCACAGTAGAAGGGCAGGGCAGATGGGACCCACATCTGGGCCAAGCCTCGTGTGGAGCAATGCTGTGGGGCAAGCTGTGTACAGAGGCCCAGGAAATGGATGCATAAAAATGAAGCATTCTGGTGAAGGAGTCCGTGTGTTTCTGCTTGTACACAGGATAGTTACAACACATTAGGTGCAATTATATGCATGTCTTTGCATCTGGAGATTGGTTTAAAGAAATGTGTCTGGCCAGGGATGGTGGCGCATGCCAGTAATCCCAGTACCTGGGAGGCTGACGCAGGAGGATCATTGCAAGTTTGAGAACAGCCTGGCCTACAAAGTAAGCTCAAGGCCAGCCTGAACTGCATAGTGAGACCCTGTCTCAAAAAGACAAAAAACAACAACAAAAAGAAATGTGTCTGGTTGCCAACTCCACAAGGGGTGGATTATAGCGGTGGATTGATTGTGTCAACTTGAGAAGTTTGGGAGCTTAACTAAATCAGCTCAACAATTCTACACCCTAGAGCAGCTTCGGCTTGGACGTCCTCTCCTGGTTTCTAGTGCAGACTCTGCAGCTGCCACCTCGGATCCTCAGCCTCCCGTCACAGACTCATCGGTCTCCTGATATGGACTTGCACGGACACTGCAGTGAGCTCCAGACCTTGGACTGAGTCTTTCGGTCTCCAGTGTGCAGATACCCTCTGCACGCTTCCTCATCCAACTCTGTGACCACTGTAAGCGAATCTTGTCATTTCTTATATATTTGTACATCCTGTGTTGTATCTGTTTCTCTAGTAAAACCCTGACCGATATAGGAAGGCAACAAATTTGAAGAAATTGTGGCCAATTTTTTCCTGAATTTGATTTTTTTAGATTCCAAGCTGATCATAATGGCGCACACCAATAATCCCAGCACTGAAGGAAGCTGAGGCAGGGAGATCACAAGGTTAAGCACCACCTGGGCAGTTTACTGAGGCTCCGTCTGGGGATAAGAACTAAAAGGGGCTGCAGATGTGAGCCGGGGGAGCCCCTGAGTTCGATCCCCAGGACCGCCACTGCCACCAAAAACCAAAACTAGAGAGCAAAAGCTCACTGAATGCCAAGCAGGTTACAGACAACAGAAAACACCCAGGCACAAATTGCTGAAAAGTAAGAGTGAAATCTTAGCAGAGCCGGAGCACGCAGGATAGCCACCGCCACTGGTACTGATGGCTGGGTCATTAGGACTCGAACAGCAGAGCATCGCCAAAGGCGCGGAAACTTCGGCGGGGAGTCGCTCGGGGCTGGGGGCGTTCCGAGGGACTGGCAGGGACGAGGCTTCTTCAGAGGGCAGAGCGGCAGAGCGGAGGGGACCCGTGACTGGCGAACCCTCACCCCAGTCATCGGGAGGCAACGCGGCAGGATGAAGGAAAGAGCGCTTGCCAGGGACAAGGGCCGCCCGGAGAAAAGAACGCTAGAGATCGCGCATGCGCCTGTTTTCGGTGAAGCAGAAGCGAGGCTGCGTCGCAAGGTTTGCCAAGTGAGTCTCGCGCAGCCACAGTGCACAGGAGAGGATAGCGCATTCGCGTGCTGAGACTCAGTCCACGCAGGACCCCGCAGAACAGAGCAGGTGCCTCGGGTCACGGAGAAATCCCTAGAGCAATCTAACAAGCTATGCAGGAGGTAAAAGCCCAATAGAAGTGATACATTTTAAAAAGACTTTAAATCAGTTAATTCAAAGCAAGAAAGAAGGAATAAAAGCACAATGAACAAATAGGACAAAATGAAACAGCAAGTAGAGCTGGGCGTGGTGGCGCACACCTGTAATCCCAGCACTAGGGAGGCTGAGGCAGGTGGATCATTGTGAGTTCGAGGCCAGCCAGGGCTATAGAGTGAGCTCAAGGACAGCCTGAACTGCATAGCAAGACCCTGTCTCAAAAACAAAACAAAACAAACAAACAAACAAAAAAAGCAAAAGGCACGGAATAGCCAAACAAGTTTTTAAAAGAAGAGCAAGGTTGGGCGACTTTCACCATGTAACCTCAAGACTTTCTCTAAGGCAACAGAGACAATGTGGATTTAGAGATGCTGGGATGGGATGGGTCTAGAAGTGACCTGCTCTTGCTCTGTGAACTGACTTTCTTTTTTTATGCAGTACTGAGGATTAAACCTGAGGTCTTTGCACTGAGTCACATCCCTAGCCCTTGTTTTTTTGTTTTGTTTTGTTTTGCCTTTGTCTTTTTGTGGCAGGGTTTCACTACGCAGTTCAGCCTGGCCTTGAGCTCATTTTGTAGCCCAGGCTGGCCTCGAACTCTCAGTGATCCTCAGGCTGTTAGCAGCAGAAAGAGTCAGTGGGGAAGGAAAGAGCTGTTAGTAAGTGTAGGGGAATTACAGCATCTACCCCACATCATATGTCACAATTAATGTGAGAGGCGGCCAAGACCCACACGTAACTGCAGAATCTAGAACAGGATACAGGAAAATATCTCCATGACTTTATTAAAGGTTCAAATGAGAATTAGGTGCTCAATCTAACACGACAGAGAGGAGATACAAACCGGAAGAGATAAAAGTTTAATGTGGGCACGGAGGGAATCAGCACCAGAACAGCTGTGCCGGCTCTCTGAAGACAAAGGACCGGGTTGGAGCTTGTATGCAGTCCGAGGGGAGGGGCCACAGGGTAGCTGAGGTAGGCGGCTCGGGAGGGATTGGATTATCTTTGGTGCATGCGGGCTTTGATGAGGGCAGCTGGGTAAAAGAAACCACAGGGATTTCTGGGAAAGGGGAGCTAGGTGCCATTATGTCTTGGCATTGGGCCGTCACCATAAGGGCTGAGTAGGTCTCAGGCAGGGCCAATCAGTTCTTGTTTGTCAGGAGATAAGAAAGTTTAGCTAGAATGAAAGTAAAGCCAGGCTTGGTGGTGCACGCCTATAATTAATCCTAGCACTTGGGAGACTGAGAAGGAGGATTACTGCAAGTTCAGGGCTAGCCTAGGCCAAAACAACAGAAAACTAAACTGATGACAAAGATGACAGCACAAATATGTTACCCACAGGAGGTGAATTCTAGACACCGCGCCCCGGTCCCCGGACGCTCCTGGGCAGGGGGGAGGAGTGAGAAGCTTCCTGAAACTGGGCTCTCTGCCTGGGTCCAGCCCAGCCTGAGGGTGCTGTGCAGCCTTTAGACCTGCTCAGAGAGAACTATGGCCAGGCCAGGTGCCAGCTCTGGGAGGGGGCAGCCCGAAGAAGGTACCATCGAGGGCCTCACTGGGGATCCAAAGTGGGCAGGCCACGGCCACAGGAGGAGCCTCCGCCTCCAGCCCTGGCCTCTCCTTCCCTAGATCGCAGGGCAGCTGCAGAGCCGCCACGCCCACCCAGGTGCCCGCCGGCCCCAGCTCCAGCGCGTGGTGGAGCATTGCTATTCTTGGCTGTAACCTAAGCAGCTGCCCATTAAAATTCCATTAGTGTGGAAGGCTGGAGCTGCAGTTGATATTTCTAATTATTGTGAAATTAAAATTGTCCCTGTAATTTAATGATAATTGCCTGAGATGCCAGCTGGCGCCCTGGGGAACCGCACTGCTCCCTGGCACAATGTGGCAAGTTTCTCGAGAGTTCTTTGAATGGGAGAGACGGTGGTGTTGGGGAATGGGGCAGGGGCCTCAGGGACACAGGCGGAATGGAAGTCTCCAGATCTGTGGGGCTCAGCGAATGGGGCCACCACAGCCCCTGACTCTGTGACTCAGCAGGAACAGGAGCAGGAGCAGGTGGCCCAGGAGGCAGTGGGAGCTGGCAGAGCTCTCTGTGGGCCGGGGCCATCTGCAGGGCATCTGCAAGGCAACCAGAGATGGCAGTGGCCTCTGTGTCCCACAGTTCACGGGTGGGCAGTGTGGGGGCAGCTGCACCTAGCCACACAAACCCAGCCACACCCTCACCCAGCCCATCCAGCCACCTCCACTGACCCAGCTGTGCTTTACAAATTGCGACCTCTATGTCCAACACTCCCTCTCTCCTTCTGGCCGCTAAATTCTTCTGTTAAAAATTGTGTGGCTGGGCCGGTATAGTGGTGCTCACCTGTAATCTCAGCACTGGTGAGGCTGAGGTACAAGGATTACTGAGAGATCCAAGGCCAGCCTGGGGTACATAGCAAGACTCTGTCTCAAAAAGACACGCACAAAAAGTACGTGGGTGAAAATACCGGAACACTAGCATGGCTTGGAATACCCCCTTCCCTCCTAGAGATAAAACAAGCCAGGCCAGGTACCAGCTCCATGGTATGATCATCCTTGAGGTTGCCTCAGCATCCTAGAAGGCTGCTGAGAGCCATCTCCCCATCTCTTCTTTCTAGATACAAAACAGAATAATATGGAAAAACTGGCAAAAGAAAACTTACTCGCCTGCCTGCCCTTCCCTTAAAATGGTGTCCCAGATTCTACACTGACTTCTGCAGCCATCTCCCTTGTCACCCTAAATTGCAAGGGATATTTGTTGGGGTTTTGGTTGGGAACACGCTGCCTAGAACCAGCTGGGCCTTTAGCCACTGAGGAAGGAGTAAGTGGATGCTGATGGTGGACAGGGAAGTCCTGGATCTTCCTGGCCTGCAAACCACAGAGATCTGGATCTGCAATGATAGCTGTCCTCAATCCGTCCTGAGCCATCTGGAAGGGCTCCTGGGCCAGCCCACTGTAGGAGCTGGGTTACTGCGGGGAGACAGGTCATCACAGGTTGCAGGAGAGCAGCCACCTCAAGACTGCTTTGCTCCATAGGAACTGGGCCTTGTGGCCCCTGGAGTGAGCTGTGGACATCCAGGCCCAGAGAAGGTCCTGGTGCGATGGAGACAGGGACAAGTCCCAAGCAGCCCTGGGAGGCAGCTGCTGGCTGGGTGGGGCCGTGGCTGCGAGATGGGGACTCTGCGGCACGCAGAGCCCCTGGCACTCCAAGTACCTGCAGGATGCCCAGGAGCCCCGTGAGCCCCCTTGCAGGTGGCAAGCACACAGAGGCGGAGCTTTCCTTTTCTCTAGGACTGTCTCCCAAGAGGTTGTGACTGCTGTCCAGGGTTTAACAAGCACTTGCTGGTGCACACGCACGCACTCACGCTCACAGGATGGCCAGCTACTGCTGGGGGCATCTGGCCCTGGGCATGCTTCTGCCATGCATGTGAGTGTGGTGACCAGCAGGCACACAGGTGGCCAAGGTGGCAAGGTGACGGCTAGGGAAAGGGACATGGAATGCTGCTGCCTGAGCCCAGCCCTGCCCCAGCGGCTTCGGTCAAGTGTTCTTGGAGGAAGCGGGGCTCCCATCCCCACACAGGCCTGAGTCTCGGGCTCCGAGGTGCACACACCAAAACCGTCCCCTGGAGAGCAGGGGTGAGCTCTCCTGGTCCCCAGCTGTGGGGCTGCCCTGGAGTCTCCTGCTAAGGACTGCACACAACTCCAACTCACTCTTCTGGTCAGCACAGCCACTGGCATGAGTGCCCAGCTGTTGGGGTACTGGGCAGGCCAGAGCAGAGGTGGCCTGCTCTTACCGTGGGCACGCCCTCAGCAGTGGCTTGTGGGGGTCCTGGAAAAAGGGTAATAGGTGACACCCAAACAAGGTGTCTGTGGGTCCCCAGTGCCCATGGAGCTCAGCCAGCCCTGGCCTTGTGTGTGTGTGTGTGTGTGTGTGTGTGTGTCTGTGTGTGGTACTGGGGACTGAACCCAGGGCCTCTGCCCTGAGCTACACCCCCGGCCTTTTTTATTCATTTGGAGATGGGAAAAAAAAAGAGATGGAGACTTGCTAAATTGCTCAAGTTAGGCTTGAACTTGCAGTCCTCCTGTCTCAGCCTCCCAGAGTGCTGGGATTAATGTATGTACCACTGTGATCTCTTCTCCATGAGCACAGAGGGCAGACCTTGTCGGGAGCCAGGCCACAGAGGCCCCCCAAGTGCCCCAGCAAGGCCCCCCTGGCCCTGTGCAGATGTCCCTCCTCCTTCCTGTGGCCAGTGTGGCTCTCCAGTGTGGCTACCTAGTGATCCTGCTCTTCCCGTGGCCGAGATCTGACCCTCCTGCAGGGTGAGGAAACCATGGTGTGGGCAGAGCAGGGAGCAAGAGGGCCTTGAAGGAGCTAAATGGCAGGTTGGAGATGGGGTGGGGTCATCGTGGCTGGGGCAGGGCCTCCTCCAGTGAGCTGGCCCCATGAATCAGGCTTCCTGAGTTGACAGGAGCCCCCAGCTATCCCTGCACAGACTGGGGCAGTGCAGAAACCCAAGGCCCGCACCTGTAGGCTCCCAGGTCACACCCAGGTACAGCACTGTGGGGCTTCTAGCTGGCAAGGAGGGCAGCTCCGAGGCTTCTCTGGCCTTGCCTGCCGGAGGGCCTGGTGTCCATGTTAGGGTAGCTGGGCTGACCCTTATGGAGCAGGCAGGATGCCCCTGCACTTGGAGGTGTGGGTCTCCCCTGGCCAATCAGCACCAGCGGTCCGGTCTCCGCTGGCCAGGGCCTGTGCAGTGCCCAGCCCGCCCACATGGGCCCACAGTGCTGCAGAAACACATGCTTGGCGCCAACACAGTGAATCTGAAAATCCTACTCAG
This sequence comes from Dinomys branickii, assembly GCA_004027595.1. Classification (NCBI taxonomy): domain Eukaryota; kingdom Metazoa; phylum Chordata; class Mammalia; order Rodentia; family Dinomyidae; genus Dinomys; species Dinomys branickii. The sequence continues at coordinate 70,171 of PVLD010003093.1, forward strand.
GGCTCCTGGACAGCCCCCGCTCCCCCTGCCCATGTGTCACTGACACACGGACGTCCGGATACTGAAGAATGAACCTGCTAGGTTCACTCTGATCTGTGAGGACAAGGGCTGTATCTGCTTACACGCAGCTGTGTCTCCAGCGTCCAGCACACAGTAGGGCAGTTGGACGGTGTGGGACAGCTCATTCCTGAGGAAGATGCTGCACACATATGCCCATCATACCGAGGTCGGGGTCCTTCCTCCACCCCGCTCCACAGTTTATGTGCTCTAGTTTTTCAAAGGCAATGAGCAGTTCTCTAACCAGCCCGCAGTCACCTGAGGGTCATGCAGTCCCCTTCTGAACCAGGTGTGACATCTGCCTGAGCACCAAGGCTCTGGCTTAGTCCCACTCTTCCTGCCACCCTGCTGAGAAATGTCTTCTATGTGGCTGGAAAACTGCACAAAATCCGGGCCTCTGAGCCCTTCTACTGCTCTAGCTGTGAGCGTGCACACGGCACCATCCCCTGCCTGAGCGTGCAGGCTGGTGGAGGAGCAAGTGTGTGACTGCCTGAGCTGCTTACATGTGCACAGATGACAGAAGGGACCCACCCTTCCCTCAGAGGACAGATGTGCTGGTTGTCCCGCCATGGGTAGCTGGCAGGTCTCAAAAGTGAGCCAAAAGCTGGGCGTGGTGGCGCATGCCTATAATCCCAACACTTGGAGGCTGAGGCAGGAGGATCATTGTGAGTTTGAGACCAGCCCGGGCTACAAAGTGAGCTGAAGGCCAGCCTGAACTGCATAGTGAGACCCTGTCTCAAAACAACAACAACAAAAAAGTGAGCCAAGTGGGTCTGCCTCTCGTGGGACGTGGCTGATGGTACTTTTCACCAAGGACACAGTCCAAACTTTTAAGCAAAACTCAATTTTGAAAACCTGCACCCAGTAGCATGAGCTCGGCAACCTCCTCACTCAGAGGCATCTTGGCTGAGGGGATGGTGACATCACAGATGTGACTGCTGGGGCAGTAGGATGAGCTGTGTCATGCTGAGATTTGTGCCACCAGGTGGGATGTTTCCCTAATGCCTAGCAGCGATGTCACAAAAGCTGTCACAAGGGAACGGTCACTAAAACCCAGGACAGACCAACAGTTCCAGTGAAGGGAAGGAAAGGCAGGATAGCTTCCCCTCCGGGTGGAAAGCGCTACTCCCCGGCGTCAGGGCAGGCCAGGGAATAATATCCCCAGCTCTTTGCAAAGGCTGCTGTCTTTCCCACACTCACCTATGCGAGGCTGGACTTTCCACGCAAACTTCCACAGTTTACAACCAAAGCAGCACACACAGCTGGCTTCCCTCAAGCCAGGGATCTGCAACCATGTAAAGCACAGTGCTGCTCCTTCTGCTAACATATTTGTTTTGGAAGATGTATTTTTCACACAGGTTTACTTGAGTTAACATGTCATAGGTTTACTGCCATTTTGAAATGAGTATTTCTCAAATTTAATTTCTAGTAAGGAACTCCACTAGGGACTGAGACCAGAAACCTCACCAGTAGGCAGCTTCTGGCAACTCTGGTCACCCATGAGGGGTCCAAGACCACAGTCTGAGCCTGGCTGCCCTCGGTGGCACATTTAAGAGGAATTGCTAGGCTGAATGAAGGCCGCCTGTTTCTCTGCTGTGCATGACAAGTTGTTCCTTGACAAGCTGTTATACCCATCTGTACTCCAATATGCATTCCCATGTGTTTTTTATTTTTTGGGGTTTTTTTGGTTTTTTGGTTATAGTGGAGTGGAGAAGCTTACCTTGCCTCACAGTTTCAGGGTATGCGTTCCTGTTCTTGCTGTGCCCCCTGGCCTTTGAGACTTGGGGCCCTGTACCAATGCTCTGCGTCTGACAGTGTACTCTTGGGGTATCAGTTCGCATGTCCCAATCCTCAGGAGGCTGAGCATATTTTTTGAGACAAGGCATTGCTATGTGGTTCAGGCTGGCCTTGAATTCATGGCAATCCTCCCACCTCAGCCTCTTGAGTGCTGGGATGAAAGATGTGTGTGCCACCAGGCCCGGCCCTCTGAGCATGTCTTTGAATGTGGATTAGCCCAGGATGTTTGGTCCCATTCTTTTTTTGTATGAGCTTAAACATAATTTCAACCATTTCAAAGCAAAAACTCAAGTGCTGCTTGAGCACAGGCGAATGACCTGGGTAGAGTGACGACTGCAGACCTGGCTCCCTGCAGGTGCCTCGAACATCATGCAGCTTCTGCACACGGGATGCTGCCTCTGGCTCAATTCATCTCCAGAGGCACTCTGCAAGGGTCAGCTCTGAATGGGGTACTTTGTCCTTCCCATTTTAATGGGTTTAAGCTGACAGTGCTCTTGATCTTCAGTACATTTGGTTTTCTGGGACTACACAGTATTATCTGAAAATAAAGGTTATTCTCATTTCTTCATTTTATCTTATGATGAAATACTTATCTTAATGCACTTGCCATAAACGTCAAAACAACATTAAATAATAATGGTGAAAGCGAGCAGATGTGCCTATTCCTGATTTCAGTCTTCAGGGCTGACATGCTGTTCGGATGAACCTTATCAAATAGCTCAGCATTTACTGTGGGGATTTTCCTCCTTGGTGAACCCATAGTCACAGAGGAAAACCAAAAGCTGTCACCAAGACACTGTTCGTGGGAGGTGCCAGCCCTGGGCTGGCAGCTGCCTTCCTGCATGAGTCGTGCTCCAGCTGTGGGAAGGAGGCCATGCTCTGCGCCATGGGGCACAAGCCAGACCCTGCTGAGAGCAGGCAGACGCAAGCAGAGCGCATGTCCTGCAGGGCCAGGCCGCCTGTGAATGTGACCAGGACTCAGGATGCTGAGCCTCATGCTGAGGACACAGTGAGACCCTCTACCCTTCCCTCCTGAGGGGCCCCTGGGCTGAGCCACCCTGTAGGGCCACTCAGGTGCAATTCCCCCTCAAGGGGTGGAGGGGCCCTTCCTGTCATGAGGTTGGGGAACCTACAGTGGCAATGTGAGGTGCTGGCCAGTCTCAGTCATCAGTACTGGGAGCAGGCAGGTCACTGGGCATCTGTGACGAGGTCCCCGGCACTCAGGGCCACCTGGGTGCCTACCAGAATTGCAATTCTTGGAGGAAGTGGCATCTGGTCTGAGAAGGGGGTAGGTACCTGGGCTACACATTCCCCAGGGCAGGTTCCCAACCCGGAGTCCCTGTCTTCCCCTGGTCACCCCACTGGTTTTCAGGAGAGGCCTGAGGCTACTCTTGCCGGCCCTCAACAGCCAACTCTGTGTTCTTTCTGGCTTCTGATGCAGGGATGTTCTGTCAGCAGCTGGAAGCTGGCTTTGGGGGGATTCACATGGGGTGAACACCACCAGCCCACCACGCGCCTGAGCCCACAGGACGGGGCCTGGGGAGTGGGGAACATGGGGCAGGGGACCTGAGAGCAGGGTGGAGCCTGCTCACCGGCTCTGCCTGCTGGGCTGTGTGGACACACACCTGGGGCTGGCCTCCTCACCCTGGCTGACCAGTGCTGGATCCACACCGGGCAGAGCCCCTACCACCTGACTGTCTGGAAGACCTCAGTGCACCCCAAGGTGACAGAGCTAATGCCTGGGGGGGCTGCTTTCATGCCTGTCCCTAGCAGTCTGCTCACTTGGCAGCCAGAGCAGGTCCCCGTCACTTGCTGAACACTGCATCAGAGCCCTGTTCTGCCTGGACAGCAGTGTGCCTAGCTCCTTGGGACAAGTCACACACACCGACTTTCAGCCTCCAGTGCAACTTTGGTGACAGACACCCCCTCCACCGGTCAAGGACACTACAGAGAACACACTGAGGGGCTTCTAGAACTTTCCAGTGGTCAAAGTATAACAGGGATCAGGAGTGTGGACCTGCAGATGTCCAGTGCGTACCCAGGGCAGGATGAGGCCTGGCGCTCTACCTTCCTCTGAGCCTCCCCCTGCCAGCTCTGTGTGCGCGCCTTTGTTACTGCAGGAGCATCTGTAACCCACAGATCACAAGCTCACCATGGGTCCCTTCTGGACTGGGGCCACCAAGGAGAGTGACGAGAGTGATTTTCAGAATTTAATTCCAGGGATTTGTAGGGATATCTAACTACCAGATTTTTTTTTTGTACTATAAATCAAACTCAGGACCTCATGCTTGCCAGGCAGACGCTGTGCCACAGAGCTACATCCTAGCCCTAACCACCAACTTTTAAGTCTAGTTCTAGACCCTCTGTCCTGAATGTGCAGCCCCCTCCCATTCTAGAACGGCAGCATCTTCCAGACCTCCCACAATGAGGCCACCCCAGGAAAGCAGCCGGGGAGCCGAGGGCGCCCCTCCTGCCACAGCAGCTCTCCTAGGACTTCTCAGAATCAGGGCTGAGGTACCAGTCAACTAGATCCCAGGACTACCTAATCCTGTCAGCTACGCAAACCCTAAATGCACCTTTATTCCCCTTTCCCATACAACCCCAAGGCTTCTGTCAGCCATGGAGGGCAGATCGGAGCTGCTCCATGCTCCCCAGCATGGCCACGCTAGCTACAGCTCCTTTCCTGTCCTGGCCCTGCTGATCTCCTTGACTGGCATTTTGGCATAGGCGGCTGAGTCTGGGCTCTGGAGATGCAGGAACTGGGGCTTTTATCCTACAGTGCCAGCACCAAAAGGATGGAGATGGTGAATATGCTGGCTGCTGTGGCTCACACCCCAGCCCTGCATGCCAGTGACATCGGGTCCAGGCATGGTAGCCAAGACCCTCTCAGTAATCAGGAAGACCCCAAAATGCACCTTAGTGGGTTTACCCCTCCCTCTTGCCCCTGGACTGCTCCGGCTCCCCAACCTCTGGCAACTGTAGGGGCTGCCCTGGTGTAGTCCTCTCCTGGTGGGTCCCCCTCCTCTGCCTCCTTGGGCCATCCTTTCCCTTCCTGCACTCACGGCCATCTGTGGCTGCTTTTCAGCTCACTCTGGTACCGGCCCGGAGGGGAGCAGGCATGGCTGCTTGTGTAGTGACACGCCCCAGAAGGCTGTGGCCACAGTGGCACTACCACCAGACAAAGGGAAGGCCGCTGGAAAGCAGCTCCGGCTCTGCATTGAGGTCGAAGGTGACATTAGCACCAGCACCAAGGGTGAGGCTAGGGAGGAGGACACAGCACCCTCCTGGCCAGGGGGCCCCACACAGTAGCCGCCTGCCTCTGAGTTATGGCCAAGTGCAGGGGATCACTCTGGTGCATCCCTCCAAGCCAGAGAGCATCAATCCTGCTTCCAGGCAATATTGAAAAGTACACGTTTAATATCAAAAGCCATTTTGAGTATCTCCAAGAGAGACTCCTGGAGAGAGTGCTCCACAATGTTCCTGCCCAGTGACCCAGCCTCCTGGCCGTGTCCCAGGTCCTCAGGCGGCCCAGCCCGCCTAGCCACTGGACTTCACGATGAGCTTCTCCAGCAGGCTCATCATGCGCTCCTGCAGCTGCAGGCTCTGCACCTGCAGGATGTTCTGCTGGTCCAGCACGCGGCGCACCTCGCGGCACGTCTCCTCCATGGCGCGGCTCAGCCGCCGCTGCTCCTCCAGCATGGCCTCCAGCAGCCGCAGCTTCTTCCTCTGCAGGTGGCCGCTCTGTGTCTTGCGTTTCTTCACGGGACGCTCCTCTGACCTGCAGGACAGCAATTGCTCAGGGTGAACTGGCCATGGCCTGGACCCTCCCGAGCACCCGACCCATCAGCTGGGGACACTGAGGCCCCAAGGAGCCAAGCCCCTGCCTGTTAGGTGAGAAAAAGGGGGCCACAGGCACCAGCAGCCTTGGGACCTATAGGCACCCTGGTGACAACCCAGACACTGTGGCTGGGGAGCAGCCTGGGTGCTGAGTGGGCCTGAACCACGTGAGGCCCACTCCCCAGGGTGGCCAAGGGTGGCAGAAGGAGGCCGCTGGGGAGCAGAGACACTCTCTGGTGGTACTGGGCAGGTGTGCACATAGGTGCCAGGCGGAGGGCCTGGGCCTGGGCCTTCCATTGCCCAGCTCATGGAGACCACTGCACCCTGGGGCAGGGAGGCAGGAGCACGGCTCATGGGGGTGGCAGCTTATACAACTGGCCTGTGGCCTCCACAGCATCGCCAGAGCCTGCCCAGCCCCACCCTCTGACCCTGCCTAGGCCCTGCACTCAGAGCTTCAGGTGACCAACCAGCCTCGGGGGTCACTGTTCTGTGCAGTCAGTGCCCTAGCAGTGGAGTCTGGGAACCAGGCTCGTCATTCCAGGAACAGCTGGCCCACACCTCAGACTCCTGCTGACTCAGGCTGGCTCAGCAAAGGGGTGTCTGTCTGGGATCATGGATGAGAACCCTCCAGGGACGCTGGAGGAGCCCTTCCCATCCCCCGGCCCCTCAGACAGACTTGAAGGCTCGGGCACAGAGACAGACCATGACTCAAAGCCACATTCTCCCTATTCTTTTCACCTGGCCAACTCCTATTTTACCTCAAAAGCCCATACTTAATGACCCTTCCTTCGAAGTGCCCGTTCTGGGCTCCCTGTCCCCATACCACTGGTTGTCTGTCCTGCTTGCAGTCTGATGCCTGGGCATAGCAGTATGAAGCCTAGAGTGACAGGGGGATAGGCAGGACCTGTGTGGGGAGTGGGCAAGCAGGGAGGCACATGTGGGCCAGGCCCTGTATCTTCTCTCTTGATATTCCCAATCCTGTCCCAGGAAGATTCTGATTGATCCCCATTTCACAGGTGGGTGACTGAGGCCAGAGAGGTCAAGGAACTTCCCATGCAGCTAAGCAGTGGAGCCGGGAGACCAGCATAGTCTGTGGTCTAAGGCTGGCCTAGGCCTGGGTGCCAGCAACTGGCCTGGCCACTCAGGTGGGCAGGGCAGGCAGGGTGGGCGGGCAAGGCCCCGGGCAGGAGGAGGAGCGCGAGCGCACGCACACTACCTGAACTTAAGGGACAGTAAGCTGGAGGAGCTGTCGGAGCGATCGTCCTCGGAGCGGCCTTCATAGGAGCACTGGGCATACGGTAAGTACAGAGGGGTGGACTTAGCAGACGGCGACAGAGACGCCTCGGTCTGGGACGTGGAGGGCCCCGGCTGCTGGCCGTCCGGCACTTTGCCCTCAGAGGCCTCGGGGACCTTGGCCAGAATCCTATCAATGGCTAGGTAATAGGGCCAGTCCGGCGGGACCGACTCGCTATCTGTCATGCATTTTAATTTCCTGAAACGAGAGACACAAGAGCCAAGGGTGAGAAACAGCTGGCCCCAGCCCATCCGCCCGGCCCCTCAGCAGAGGGACTCACAGGGGCTCGGGGACCCCCAGGGAGGGCATGGGCAAGAGCCACTTGCGGCCAGCCAGGCTCCAGGTCCCAGCAGCCGTGGACTCAGAGCAGCGAGGCTCCAGGATGTGCAAGGTGTCTGGTGCGGAGGAAGCACGCAGGCTGCAGGCAGCTTAGTGGTGAGTGCTGTCTAGCAGGCTCGAGGCCCTGGCAGGGAGGGAAGGGGCACACGCCCCAAACACAGGAAGGGCAGCCGCGGGTGCTGGAGCCTCGAGTTGGCTCCTGTGGTTTCTCTTGGCTTTTCTATAGTTTCTAAACTCTTTGCAATGAATGCGTACTGCTTCTTACATCAGTTACCCAGCATAAGAAGTTACTCTGATAAACTTACAGCAGAGCCATAAGATATCACAAGCTAACAGCCACGGCTTTCTAGAGAGGATGCCTCAGGGACAGAGAATTGCAGGAGCAGGCTGCAGCATCCACAGCACTGAGACTCTTATCACCACTGTGCTGTACAACCTTGGGCAGGTTCATTAACCTCTCTGAGCCTCCATTTCTGCATCAGTAAAATGGGGATGAAGGAGGAAGACCCTCATAAGGCTGAAAGGCGATTGAATGAAACAGTGCCTGGCAAGCAGCAGGCTGGCCTTCAGCATCACTCTTGGTTGGGTGGAACCGGAAGTTGCGTTGGATCCTAGCTTGGTAGAGTTATTGTCACCCGCTCAGCCCTAGAACCCGCAGTTGCCCAGAGGTGACAGGGCTGGATCTGCTGGGCTCTTCTGCACTCTGCATGGAGTAGCCCTGTCCTGGGTCTTTCCTGATAGCCAGCCATCTTCTCATGCAGCAGGTTCTGCCTCAAGGGGGGGCCCAAGCCTCTCAAGGTAAGGGCCAGGGAGACCAGGCCCTAGGATGGGAGGGCAGCTTGAGCCAGCCAGGGATGAGGCCAGGCCGCAGGGTTGGGTTGGGGGACCTCTGCCCCATTAGACCCAGCAGCTCCTGAAGCCCAGGGCTCCCTACCTGCCTGCCAACACTTGTCCCATGGGACCAGTCCACACCCTCAGGGCTGAATGTGCCATCTCCCCATGGTGCTCCTTGCCAGCAGTGGTCCAGGCCCACTGAGCACCAAAGGTAATAAGCCAGCCCAGTGAGCAACCCCCAGCAAGCAGGCACAGCCAGCAAGGAGGGGCTGCTGCTTGGGCTGTGGGTAGTGCCAAGTGAAATGTCCTCTAGAGAGCCAGTGACAGGTCACACAGGGCAGCCCCAGGCTGCTCTGTCTTCTCAACAGTGGGCACCTAATCCAGCTGCAGAAGGGGAGGTGAGCTGCTACCTGGTGTCCAGCCAGCCTCCGCCAGGGCCCCTCCACAGGACCTGCGCTTTCTGCCACTTCAACAGCCCTACCCTTGGAGACAGGGCCACCGTGCCCAGCCTGAGAGGCTCCACGTGCTATTCTAGGGACCACACTCCTCGGAACCAGCCACTCCTCACACTTCCTTATCGAGACAGCCTTAACATGGAAAAAGGTCTTGTGAAAAAAACAGTAACAGGTGCAGTAGAGAGGGGTGAGGTTGGGGAGGTAAAGACCTGGTCACCCAGTGGACGCCTCAGCCTGTGTGGGACCGCGTAGCAAGGCCTTTTGCAGTTCTAGGCCTGTTTCCCTCTTGGTAAGCAAGGACTGACAGCAGCTACGGGGAGACAAGGAGGGCACTTGCTTCCCAAGCTGAGAGTGCTGTGCCCCCCAGCCTGACTGCACCCCTCATCTCCCAGCCTCTGAGGCTCGGCTGGGAGTGGAGACAGAATCCCGCCCAAGTCGCAGAGGGAAGCTTTCAGGATGAATAATGAATAACTTAGCCAGACACCAATCAGAGCAGGCCCGGCCTCACTCTGAATTACTGAGTGAGAGAGGCTGGGTTTCAGCAGTGCGGGCTCCCCCACCACCCCACCTCTGGAGCCCTCTGCTCACCTGGTGTTTGAATGGGGCCAGGCCCCAGGCAGGCCAGGCTGAGCCACCATCTGCATGTCCACCTCTGTTGACACGAGACTCACATCTCAGCCCTAGCGTCAGCAACATCATCTACACTAAAGGACTCCTGGCAGTGGGTTCTGGCTCCAGGCCACGGTCAGAGGCAGGACTTAGGGCCAGGCTTGGGACCTGATCCTTTAGGGCCCAGAAAGTTAAGTCAACACAACTCGAAATGGAGCCTCAAGGTCTGTCCAGGCCCTGCTGGGTGCTCTGGGCTCCCAGGGTAGCCAGGAACCAGGGCTGGGGTGCAAGGCCTCTGCTACACTGGGCCAGCCCTCACTTGTGAGTATATGGGTCTTGGTGTTCCCCTGGGATGCAGCAGGGAAGCCTGTGGGGCACCCTCTGCTCCTAGCCTCCTGTCTGTACCAGCACACACGCCTGTACCCTGGAACTGCTGTGAGCCTCCTGGGACAGGGTCCCCACCATGGCACCCCAGGCCACCCGTGGGCTGATGCTCTCAGCCGATGTCTCTCCCGTGGCCTGCAGCTCCCACTGTGATCCTCCCCATGCCCATGCCCTCCACCCCACACTGTGACCTTCACTCCACACAGGACTCTTCATACCTACAAGCCCACACTCCACCCTGCCTGTGAGCCCTGTGCTGTGGTGGGGTACTGGGCATCAGAGCCACAGTCACTCCTCTTGGTTTCCTCCAGGAGCCCCCAGTGCAAAGCCAGCTAACCAGGGACGCGTGGAGCCAGAGACAGAGCTAGACCTGGGCTCCCCACTTCCTCCTCACAAACAAGCACAAGCACTGCCGACAGGCCGAGCACCAATCGGGCAACGTGAGGTCTCAGTATCTTCTCTGCCCTAAATGCCCCTCTCCTTGGCCCTGAGCTGGGCACATGGGCACAAGCTCAAAGTCCTAGGGGTCAGGATCAGATAGGCCTGGAAAGAGAGCTTTCTTCTCATTCTGGCCTCAGTTTCCCTATCTGTAGAGAGGCTTCTGACAACCTGTGGTTCCCAGGGGTGGGATGTGAGGTGTAAATCAAAGGTGCTATGTGCTCTGGACACTGCTTCAGCAACGTCATGAGCACAGCGCACAGGTCTGGTGTATTTCTGGGCCACAGGCCAGCAATAGGAAGTCAACAGCAGTTCTGATCACCTCAGGAGTCCTCACCAGTTTCTTGTGTTTGCTGGGCCTCAGTGTCCCCATTTCCCCAAGGGGAGGCTGCAGGAATGGTTCCTGAGGCCGGCTGTCCAGGCGGGCCCTGGCTCAGGGCCACCACACCCGGCCCATGCCTTCCACTGCCCTCGCCCACCACCACGGCACCCACCTGTACTGGAAGGTCATGTTGGTGATTTTGATCTTGATCTCCTCGCCCAGCCGGCGCTCGCCCGTCATCTCAAAGAGTTTGCTAGCCATCTTCTCATACACCTTGGCATTGCGCTTGGTCTGCTTGAGCTCGTCGAAGAACTCCTCCCAGACGAGCATGAGGCCGCGCATCTCGGCATCCGTCCAGTTGCGGGCCCGCCGGTGCTTCTCCGTCTGAGGAGACACAAGGTAGCTGGGCACTTCGGCCGCCGCCATGCTGGAGGCACCTGCGGGGTTAAGGACGGCACTCAGGCGGGGCCCCAGGCCCAGCCCAGGCACCATGGGCGGGAGGCACCACGCTAGCTTGCTTGAGGCAGCTCCGCGCTCAAAATGGGGCCTACATCTGACAGGCAGGAATTTAGTTAAAAGCTTTTAAACGGGAAACGTCATTTTGATGTCACGTTTCCATAGCAACAGAGCAACTGCATAAGCTACAACAACAGAAACCTTTTAACTGAAAGCACAGGAATCAGGGCCACACTGACGGGCCATCAATATTGCAGTGAGCACTGGGCCCAAACCTGGTGTTGGCCCTAGCCTGGCTCCTTCCTGCCAGCCCATCATGCCTCAGCTGCCTGGGCCACATACAAAGAGGGGCTTCCATGGTGCCAGCCAGGTAGGAGGTAGGGGCCAGGGCAGCCCATGGGCTGTGGGGGTGCCATAGGAGGACAGCATGGTCCCTGAGGGAGAGGGGAGGAGAGATGGGGTGGGGAGATGGGGCGGGCAGGCGGGCAGACAGCCCCAGGCCCCATGATGACTGGACCAGGTGGCTGCGTGGAATCCTTGGTAGAGGCTGGGCCCCAGGTTTCAGGGGAGAGCACAAGGCCCCGTCCCACCTTTGTCCTATGCTACTGTTGCTCTATCCCCAAACACACTGGCCCCATTCCCAAGGACAGTGAGGACTCAGGCTGACCAGCGCCAGCCCCTGCTCAATGGTGCCTGCTAGGGGACTTGGGCACTGACTTTCAGTACAGGCTGGGGATAGGGGGACAGCACTGGGGGACAAAGTCCAGCTGTGGGTGGAGACAGGAAAATGGGTTGGAGGGTGGCACTGGGCCAGGCAGACCAGCGTGGCAAGGTGGATGCAGGAGGGTGTAAGCCAGACCTGCACGGGAGGGCAGACGTGAGCGTGAGGACAAAGCCGGGGCTGAGGGGCTGAAACGCCAGCAGAGCTGGTAGGGCCCTCAGTCAGAGGGGCTCAGGGCGGGAGAACTGAGGTGCTGGCGAGGGCTGCAGAGGGGCAGGGAGAGTGCTACCCCAGGCCACAGCCAGCCAGCATTTAAGAGGTAAAGATCAAACAAGACTGCACAGAGCCCGAGGACCCACGCCGGACGGACCAGAAGCGACTTGGTGCTCCACTATTCTGGCATCCACAGCCTGCTGCCCCCTTGAGGGTGGTGTTGCCCAGGCTCCATACCCAGGCTGGAACTGCCTGGTCAGCAGAGGACAGTGGGTGCTTCCAGTCCTCCTTGGCCTGACAAAACACAGGCAGCTGAGCACCGCGTGACCTCTGCGAAGAGCTCCCACGGTACCCTGTGGGGGACCTAGGCCCCCAGGGTGAGAGGGCCCCAGGCTATCATCAGGCTCCCTGTCCCCTATGGGGAGTTCCCATGCCCAGCAGCCCCTGGAGGGATCACTGTGCCACTCCATGGGACCCAGCTTAGGCAAACTGATCCCTTTCTCCCTGAGCCCTGGGACCGCCGTCCTATTGGCAGCTGTGCAGCCCCAAGTCTGTGGCTGGGGCTCTGAACTTCTCCTGCCAATGCCCCCCCCCACCATCCTTGTCCCATTGCTGGCCTGCAGGCTTAACGTCCCGAGTGCCACCGAACCCCACTCCTCTAAGAAACCCTGCTCATCAGGCACAGGCTCTAAATGGTGGGAGGCTGGGGAGCTGTCCCTCTGTCCCACCCCAGCTGTGATTCTGGGGGCAGAGGCAGGGCAGCTGCTTGCCCACCATACAGGAAAGATGGCAAGCATGGCCCAGGGCTCCACTGATGCAGAGCATCGCCTCCCTCACCACTGGCCTCAGCCTCCTTCCTGCATCTCTGCAGTGGGAGCGAGGACCTGGCTGGAGGATTGTGAGTCACCCAGTGCGGTGCTGGCTGAGGAGCCCTGCAGAGATGGTGGTGTCCTGATTCCTAATCAAGCCCATCCCAAGATTCCCCTTGGATGCCAAAGAGCTCAAGGAGCACCTGCTTGCTTGAATTCTGGAGGTCATGAGGCAGCACCACTCTCCAGGAAGAACCCTAGGGGGGTTCTTTCCTTCTTGGGCTGGGGTGCCCAGTGTGCCCTCTGGGGTACCTTCCAATGCAAGAACCCTTGTCTGGGTCTCCCTAAGCTGAACTGGGCTAGCCAACTACCCCACAGGTGTCTGTCCCTCTAGGGGAAGAGCTCCATACCTTGGCACAGCTGCATGGCCTGCTGGGACCCTCAGTCACTGCGAGATTGGGCACCCGGCAGCACCTGCAGGGAGAGGGGCAGTCAGGCCTCAGCAGGAGCATCCTCGGGGAGCCCAGGCATGGTGCCAGGGTAAAGCCTGATCCTGCTGCACAAAGGAATGGTGCTTCCCTGCTGCAGGAAACCCGGGCTGACTGGGGAAGCGGGATACAGCTTGGCCTCTGGAGAGAGCGTGGGGGGGGGGTGCCTCCAGGCCTCTGCAGCCATGATTTGAGCCTGTGCCAGTAGGCAGGGAGATTTGGAGGCTAGAGAAACAAGGCCTTGGCCACTGCTGGAAATAGGCAGTATGTGTGACTGTGAGTGTGGTAGGGATGGTGCAGTGTGACAACAGCCTGGTTGGGAGATAGCAGGGCCCAGGTTGTAGGTGGTAGAGCTGCCCCGGAGTGGGGGACAGGAAGGGCTACCGTCTCAGTAGGAGTATAATGGGTTAGGCTCTGCCTCAGGAATGGCCTGTACCAGTGGATAGGGGACCAGCCTCTCTGGTCCAACAGGGAGTGCAGGGAGACTGCTCCCAGCTTGCGTGCTGGGCATTGCCATCTCCCAGGCCACTTGCTGTAGTCCTCTACTCTTGGCCAGGCCCCCATCTTGAGCTGACAGTGTCACCAGAAGCCCTTGGTCTGAATACCGTCCCCACTGGACCACAACAGGGAGGGAGCCCACTAATGGGCTGAGCCACTAGAACAGGTGGGAAAATGGGGGGCTGAGCAGACCAGATGCCTGAGCACTCCAGGCAGGTGGCAGACTGCAGAGCCAGGTGCCTCTCCCCACCCACAGGGCCCTGGACCAGACGGGGTTCCTGAGGCTGCCATGTTCCTGGGCTCCATCCCCCAGCTCCCTGGCCTGCTGGCTACATGGGACCATGGGGGCACCTAGTCACTTCTGTGTACCCCCAGGAAGCCTGGAGCTGAGCTGTGGCCCTGGTACTCACCTCACCCGGCCTCCGCCTCATCACCATGCAGGCATGAAAGTGTCAGACTCCTTCCTCATGGACTAGTTCAGAATGCTTTTCAGAGCCAAGTGGTCATGACTGGAACAAATGCCACTGCAGGCACCAAGCTTGTGCCCAGCAAGGGGCAGGAGAGGCATCCCTGGCACCTCCTGGCAAGGAAGAAAGTAGCAGCAACAGGTGCTTGCCCTCTGTTGTGCAGCTGAAGTGCACAGCGCGCTGTGGGTAGCCCTGCTGAGGGGCGCCTTCCACTGGGACTGGACGTTGTTTCTGGAAACACCAGCTACACTGGCCAGGTGTGCCAGGGTTTGGCTGTCCACACCTAAAGCAGGGAAGAAGGGGTGTTCCATTTTCCTGAAGTGACCAGAACACTGGCAGTGCTGAAGGGCAGGGCCACTGGGGCCCTGAAGTTGCCACCAATGAGATTTAGGCAGTTGAGGTGACCCCCTACCCGCAACAATGCTTAAGAGCAACTGAGAGGGCAGCAAAACCTCATGGGATGTCCTCCAGGGCCTCCGGCCAAGTGCTCGCCACCCCATGCAGAGAAAGGGGACCTGAGCCCCATGAGGGCCTTGGTCTGTCTCCGCCCTGGCCTTCTCTCCAGGCACTGGCCACAGGCCCGGCTCTGCTTCGGGGGTAGCGGCTAGAGGAGCCAGGTGAGCCATCAGTAATACACCCTCCCCAAGGTGGCCGCTTCTGCAGGTCGGCGGGCAAAGCGCTGCGCCCCAGCATCGCTACCACACAGACCACCAAGCCTTGGGAGGGCACAGGGAGCTGAAGGATGTAGCCCTACTGAGCTGACCAGGGCACTTCTTGGAGAAGGTATGCCACAGAGGCCTCTGACAAGCTGAAAAGGATGGGGCAGGCACTGCAGACACAGTGGCCAAGCACAAACACGAAGGGCAGCCTTGCCGGGGACAATGAAGTCCAGCTAGGCTGGGGGCGTGGCTGTTAATTGTCAGGGATGCAGAAGGGCCAGCAGATCTTCGAGGGGCCTCCACATGAGGACACAGCCCTCTCCCACCATGGAAGCAGGGAGGCCCGTGAGGTGAGCTTGTGATATCACTAACTACCAGTGCTCTCGCGGCCCATGCTTGCTGAGCAGCGAGGCACCCAAGCAGGAAGACATTTGCCGGAAGCACCCACCAGGCCAGGGCCCGAGCCCAGTCCTCTCTGCACCTGCTCAGGCTGCCTGCCCACAATGTGAGAGGGCTGTAAGCAGCAGCAGCCTCACTGGACAAATGGGAAACAGTTCTTAGTAAGCAGAGCAAGCCCCACACAGCAACAACAGATGGTTCGATTATTCCTTTAATTTGAATATACAACATTTGCAGCAGTTAAAAAAATTTATACATCTTATGCCGGTCCTTCTCTTGGAAGTAGACAGTCAGGGCTGGGTGGGGCTCCAGGACACGCCCATCACAGCCACGACCCATAGCCTGCTTGCTTATAGCCTGGATGGAGGCCCCCAGGTCAGAGCCACACCTTACAGGCAGGTTTCTACTGCCCATGACCCACCCACCATGCGCAGTGGAAGATCTGCTTCCTGAAACACTTGCGGGCAGGGCTCCTGAAATGGAATTAAAACATGACAGGAACACAGGGAAGATAGTCATGAACCTTCCAGGTACCTTTTGTGGACACAAGGCTGAGTCTCTCCTTCCCCATGCACAGTTCCAGGCCAGACAAAGGACAGTCCTTTTCTCTTGTGCCACCCCAAGCAGCTCTCCAGGTCTTCCTGCTCCCACACATCACTCCAGAGGACACCAAGTTCACCCCAGCTAGCAGCTCTGGTCCCTGCACCCAGCGCAGAGAGGGAATGACAAGCCCACGTAAGGAGGCTGACCAGGGATGCTCCCAGGTAGCAAGAGGAACTAATTCTACCTCACAAGCACACAGAGCCAACCCCACAATGACAGGCAGCCGACAAGAGATAGGTAGTCACTGCTGTGTGACCCACCCAGAGGGTGAGCAGAAGGCCGAGACACTGCTACTCCGGGGAGGAGTTCCTTGGTGGGTACATTCTGGGTGTCTGGGGCATTCCCACTCTACTCTTCCTCCTGATGGGCCCACGTACACAGAAGTCACGAGTATGATAAAGGGCACTTGCAGCTGGAAAGCCACCTCTGTGTCAGTGGGGTTAGCAGTGGAAGGGAGGCACAACTTGGAGAAGAAAAATGCTTCAGTGCATTGCCAAGTAATTCTACCCTGGTTTCACTAAAATCCTTCCTGATAGTACCAGCAAGAACACAAAAATACTACCCTGCCTCCCCCCAAAAACTTGAGATAATCAAAGTGACATTTCTGATAAAATTTGGGAATCCACAGCTTTGGAGGAACTTGATGGAGTCTTGAACCTACGTATGGAGTAGGTCAGGAGGACCACTTTTTTCCATGAGACTTTTCTGAACAGGGTCCCCCCTTCTTATCTAGTCCCACTCTCAGGCGCTCCAATCAGGCAGCGACTTTATGCAGCTTCCAGCAAGATTTGACACAGGCATTTTTGGTGGGCTCACGTGTCTGACTTGAGGTGTGTGTGTGTGTATGTGTAAATCCAAGTGTAGGTATGCACACATGCGCACACCGACAGACCTCTTATAAACTTGTATGCTCTGGAGAACACAGATCTTTGGGTTGGCGCCTATGGCCAGGGTTGGGTTCCAGCCCCCAGGCTAAGATCATACGGTGAACAAGAAACGGCCAGTTACACTCTATGCTGAGGCCAGGGATAAGAATTCCAAGGGGAATGGCTCCAAATTTCACATTCACAGTGTTATTTCTTACATGTAAACATCTAGCCAGGAACATCGTCTGGCCTACAACACATCTGCCTCAGAGCTGCTGGAATGATCAGTAGGTGGGGTGGCAGAACTTTCCCACAGTTCCCAAACAGTTCTAGGAGCTTCCTATGGGAGAACTGGGATGAGAAATAGAGGCCCCAAATCAGTAAGGGAGATCCATGACTTTCTTACTTCTTGTTAAAATCCAGTAGTTTCCCTACAGTCTTCCGCCAAACTGGATCCATTTGTATTGTCTGAGCTGCTGACTATCAGGATGAGTTGGTCCTGGCTTGTTGAGGCCTCTGCTGAGGCCGGTTGGAAAAGCTTCATGTTAGCCCCAAGGGGCTCCCCCTGGTTGACCCTGTACTCCACAGCAGGAGAGGACAGAGCGAGCTCGGGGTCTTGAGGCGGCACTGCAGACTGACACACAGCTAGCTAACACAAGCCGAAAGAGCTCTCCTCCTTGGCAGACTGGAGTCAGCTCTGAGCACTCTGCACCAACTATGTGCAACCAAGACACTGCCCCAGCCAGCCAGCATCACAGTCACCCAGCCAGCGGGGTACCCTGGGGGCAGGGAGCAGAGCACCAGCCTTGCTGCACAGCAGGCAGAGCTCCGAACCAAGGCAGTGAGTACATCCCAGGAGCTCTGCCCTACAGGCTCACTTCCATTTAAACCATGTGGCCATTTGGGCCTGGAAACCCAAAGCCAGCCCAGAGATATGGAGCCTAGGGCAGAAGTGGAGCTGTCTCCAGGCCAGAGGTGACCAGCTACAGGCCCTCCCCTCCTCACCATCCCATCTCCATACGACCAAGAGCGAGCCTCATCCCTGCGCTCTGTGGACGCAGATGTGCCTCTCATAGGCTGAGGAAGATACCTGCATGAGGTGCAGGAGAGCTGTTGGGGTTCATCTTCAAGAGTCACCGAAACTCTACATTTTGGTTTTGACCACAAGGAGCTCAACAAAACACCGGTGACACCTAGGGCTACAGGCCAGGTACCCATCAAGGACCCAGTATGCCCACGAGGCAGGGGACAGTGCACTTTACACTGGCTGCCATGCAGACTGAAGTCCTGGATGATGGACCGGTGCTGGAGGTTGCCAGGCTTCTCACCGTGGGTGAATGTGAGTGCTATCCGTGCTCAATGAGGGGCTGCGCGGTAGGCGTGGAGAAGGGCACCCTCCTCAGTCTGCAGGGCTGGGCCCTGGACAGGACACTTCTTTCCACTCCAGCTACACAGGGACAACAGGAAAGGGGATGTGTGGATGGGAAGGGCCTGCCCAGTCAGCTCAAGCGGCTACAGGAGGGGAGCGGTGCTAGAGGGCCTGTCCATGTCCACAGATGCTGTCGCATGCAGCACAGGCCTTGCAAGTCACACAATGTACACGGGCCTAGGAAGCGTTACATTAAAATTAATCTCTTTACTGATATAATTAAATTTTAAGTCCTGAGAAGAAAACAGAAAGGGAGGCTGGCGCTGGGCGCCTAGTGCCCCCCAGCCTCACTCACCACGCACCACAGGGTCCAGACATGGGTGTGGCAACCCCACTAGGGAGACGCAGGGAGAGCTCTGCAGCCTGGAGAAAGTGTGTCTGCCTGTGGGACAGGGAGGCCAGGGCCACCTGTGAGAGCAAGGGCTCCTGCTCTGGACACAAGGGCACTACAACCCTGCAACGTGGACAGGTGAACGCTAGGAGAGGGACAACACCTGCTACCCACATGGCCACCAGCATAGGACTCAGGCTCAACCCCAATCTGCTGCATGTACCCTGCATAGCCCTCACTGCAAAGAGCACTTCTGTCACGGGGACAGAAACCAGCCACTCGTGTGACACCAACAGAAGCCTGCAGTGACCCAAGGGCCCCCAGCAGAGGCAGAGGCAGGGTTCACTCAAGCTCCCAGAGGCTCTGGCCCTAGTGGCCACCTCCTCCAGGCCTCTGCCACCACAGACGCTCAGCAAGTGGTGACCTCGTGGACATTTCGCAAACAAGTCAGAAGCCGATGATATGGGCTTCCTGGTGCCGCGACCACCTCAAACACAGACTGGAAGGCCCTACGGTCGAGCTCCTCCTCTATCTGGTGTCTGTAGAAGTCTGTGGCGACCAGGCAGAAAAGGTTCACATCCACCTGCTCCAGCTTGCCCATCCGGCTGATGACATGTGGAAGGCTGGCAGAGGGGTCAAGGAGAACACTGGAGGGCAGGGAAGATGACCTAACTCTCCTCCCACCCAGCCCTACAAACGGCTCAGGGAGGCCAAGGCGATTAGGGCAGCAGAGGGCAGCCTAGAAAATGCCAGCAGCCATGGCCACTTCCCGATGTCTCCCAGCTACCAGCTGCCTCTGCCCGCATGGCAGGTGCTTCCTCATCTGCAGCTCAGAGCACTCTGCACTGCACCACTTACCTGGCCGGCTGCTCAGTGTAGGGAGGGCAGGGCTGGCCTGGCTGTCCAGCTGCCCGGCTTCCCAGGCGGGCTGTGTGAATCTGCGCTGTCACCACAGCACAGCTGCGCTACTCAGAGGCTCCTGTGGTCTGTCTGGGGGAGGCCAGCAAGAGGGGAACTCCTGGCCAGCAGTGCTAGCGGGTGGTGCTGGGTCTTTACTCACGCCTCTCTCCACGAGGGGGAAAACAGCACAATGACAAGAGCTAATGAGAAGCAGCATGTGGAACAACCCAGCAGCGTGGCAACCTGAGCAGACGGATAGCCACTGCTCTGCCTCCCCACCCTGCCCCTAGCCCCAGACTCCTTCCACACCCTGTCCCTGGGCAGCCCTGCCTACCAACGGCTGGGCCTCCTGTGCACAGATGTGGGCAGCAGTGTGCGGGTGTGTGTGCGGGTGTGCGTGTGTGTGTGCGCGCGGGTGTGTGTGTGTGCGCGTGTGCGTGTGCGTGTGTGTGTGGTGCAGGCCAGGGAAAGGAACGAGCAGGAAGAGCATGGGGCAGTGACTTGCATGTCCCTGTCAACCTTTTATACCCCTGGGGCTGGCAAATGCTGTCCTAACCTCATGAGGTTCTGCAGAGGGTAGGTTTCCAAGCCTTCACCACCATCTGAACTCAACACCAACTGACCCTGACAGAACAGTGAGGACTGGTGCAGGTGGGAGCTAGCCTCCAGCAAGGACCCAGAAAGGATACATGGCCGACACCCAGGGGCTGGTGGATGCACTGACAAAAAAGCAGGAGAGGCTCCACATGGCCATAGCAACTGGGGTCCTCTGCGTGAAGTTGGACAGGGATAGCATGACCCAGTCCCGGACCATGGACGACTGCCCAGCACTGTGCAGTGTCTGGAACACCTGGGAAGGAACATGGCACCTGAATGGGTCAGGCAGCAGGAGCACTCCCAGGACTATCTGTTCCTGGGAAGAAGCCTGGCCCTGGTAGTAGAAGCCTGGGGTTGCCTCCACCTCAGCCCCTGGCCCTGGCCTGGGCCCCCACCCTCACCTTGTACACAACGGTGGCCATGAACTGTGGGTATGGCTGCTGGTTGGACAGAAACTCTCCAATGACCTTGTTCATGACGTCCTGGGGTGGGAAGAAGTCGTCCAGGAACTGTGGCAGGACCCTTGCCACCACTCGGGCTTCACAGGGGAAGCCCTTTCTGATCCTGGAGGGAGGGGAGCAGGTCAGAGTCCCACTTGCCCAGAGCTCACCCAACCCTGTCCAGGAGCACTGACATGGAGTAGGGCTGGAGACCGAGCCACCCTCGGGTGTTTCCAAGTGGGCCACAGGCTGGAGCTGGGGTTTGAAGTCTGAACAAAAAGGCAAACCCTCACTCCAGTCACCCGCTTCCTGGGGGATAAGGAGAGCCATGCTGTGCACAGACGTGGGCAGCAGTGCGGGGGTGGGGGGTGCAGGCCAGGGAGAGGAACGAGCAGGGAGAGCATGGGGTGGTGACTTTCCCATGTCCAGACAGTGCATGGCAGTTTCTGCTCCACACATCTATTGTGCTGTCAACCAGGATTTCTTTCCTCTCAAACCTGGACCCTATCTGTGTTCTTGGTGATTCATCTTCCAACAGATCCTAAAATCCAGCCTCAGCAGCACCCTTTTTGATGTGGAGACAGTGACCAGCAACTATGCTACCTGTGTCTGCAAGACCTTGGCATATGACCAAGATGTGGGAAGTGGCCTCCCATGTGTGTGCCCAGCTGGCCTGCCCTCTCGGCTTATCTGCCTGCTGACCGAAAGGACTCAACTGAGGGCCCACCTGTGCAGCAGCCTGTACCTCCCTGAGAGTCCTGCTGAGCAGCTAGCTAGATGCTTGGCTCATGGACAGCCCCTCTGCTGGTGGAAGGATGGCTGCAAAGTTCATTCTCCAATTCAGTACAGAAACAGCCAGCTGTGTAGAGGACCCCTCCAGCCTGAGGGCACAGGTCAGATCCCTGAGTGTGCTCTTGGGAGAGCCAGGTGGCTTCCCACTAGCCAGATTGCAGGGGTAGAGCAACGTGACAGGCCACAGACCTATTGTGTTTCTGAGACCAGGTGGTCTGAGGGGAAGTACAGGGCCTCACTCTCGGTAAGTATGGAGCTCTTCAAAGCTGGCATGCAAAGCCCCACCCTGTCACAGACTCTTTATGGGCTGTCCCCAGAGCTTCTGAGTGCCATGTGTGTTTGGCTCACAAAAGGCAGCACGGCAAAGGGCATTTCCATCACTGACTACTCAAGTCCCTAGACCACACCCCCGGATGCCAGGGGAGAAAGGAAGCAAGGGGGCCGCCTTGGAGGTGGTCAGCACTATCCTCGTGTGGGGTCAGGCAGGACCAGGGGGTGGTGGGGAAGCATGGCGGGACACAGGGCAACTGGACACATGGACATGAATGAGGGCCACTGTTGCTGGGTTTGGCTCGAAGGCAGGAACCAGCCACACTGCACATCTCACCTATCGAAGAGAACAGACACTCGCTCCATGGCAACGATCACAGACTCGCTGTCTGGGGCTGCAGGGTTAGGATCTGAAGTTCTGCCTGGACTGGCTTTCTCCTTTCCTGAAACAGCAGTGCCAGAAGGTTACATGACTGGAACCCAGACAGCTCCGAGGATGGTCCCTTGTGTACAGGAATTTAACAAGAGCTCTAGCGAGGGCTGGAAAGCAAGTGACTGAGCCCCTGCCAAGCCAGGATCCTGCACAGCCCTTACCGCTGGGCTGCAGGAATGCGGTAGCCAGGTCAGTTCTGACACCTATGCACCTGGGAGCCACCTTGACCAGGCCCCCTGCCCTGGGCTGTAGATTCTCTCACAACGCTGGCTCAGGTTCCACATCAAGGGACCTTTAGGGAGCTGGACAGAACCTGTGCTGTGCGTACAGCTGACCACAGTGGGCTGCATGAGTGGGTGGCCCTCATAACTGCTCACCTGTGTACATGCAAGTAAGCATCAGGCCCAGGGCAGCCATGGCCCGGTGTGGGCTGTGCACATTCACTCTGTCCACGCTCAGCTTGACCAGGGACTCTGCATCTAGCCGGGAGAGCTGCTCAGAGAGGAGCAGGCGCTCCAGGCCTCGGAGGGTGCAGTGATAGATGATGGAGGGAGTGGACTCCTCACTGCCAGACAGCATCACCCCACACATCTGGGCAAGAAGAGAGGTTTGTTCCTACCTTTTTTGAAATCCATAGGCCCCACTGGAGGATCCCACAAGGGAAGCCTGGCCAAGACCCACTCACCTGTATTATTGATGCTGAGAATTCAGGCCCCACGTCCAGGGGATAGTTCTCAATGAGATAGAAAGCGGTGGCACACATCACCAGCACATGCTGCTGGCTGTGCACATTTACACAGCTGAAAAAGGGAGATCACCAAGCTTAGCTCACACAGCAGCCACTCCCTGTGCAGTGTGGATGGCTTCCGGTAGGGCCCAGCCCCTCTGTGAGCACAGAGCCACAGGTCACGCCACTCCTCAGGCCTCTGCACTCTGCCCTTCCCAGTCACACACCTGGCCCTCTCGGCTGGCACCTCTCCTGCACTGCAGCCTTGTGCAGCTCACCCCATTCCCAAGTTGGTGAGGCCCGTGGAGTCCCTCAAGTCAGGCAAGTCCCCTCTGTTTCCTCAGGTGCCAACCTGGGCAGCACTTGCTACCTTGTAACCCTGAACTATGGGATCCCTGGCTGGCCTGTGCTGGGCAAGGGGCCACTGTGGACAGAGCAGCTGGCATGGCACCACCTCTACCAAGCAGGTGAGCCCATGTGAGGCTCTCCAGCCCCCCAGGGCCTTGTCTTTTTGCCATATCCACCTGGACACTGCCACCTCTTGCCCCCTCCCAGTCCTTGTGCCCCACAACCCTGCATGCAACTGCTCGGAGCCATACTCCAGGGGACAGTGGCCAGCTGTCTGGCTACCCTGCTCACCCAAAGCTCACCATCCAACGAGGACAAAGGACAAGAACATGCCACCTCTGTCTCAGACAAGGTACCCTCCAGTGTACCACCTTCACCACTCACGCTCCCCAAAGTGTACACTTGCTGACACATCTGACCTGCGGGAACACGGCCCCTCCTGGCAACCAAGGCTCACTCCACCCCTCTGCTCCCTCTGCACTCTGTCTGGCTCACCCCAAGAAGGGTGATTTGGATTCCTGTCTTCTGTCAGGCCAGGGACCTGCTGTGTATCCCTCAGCTCACTTGGAGACCCCTCACCCACCCAGCCCGGCCTACTCACTAGGCTGCCCCCTTGAGGCTGGACAGGAGGTAGTCACTGATAACTGGGATGAGCTGCTTCGCGGTGTCATCCAGGAGGTCACACTCCAGCACGTAGAGGATGCCATGCAGTGCTCCGATCTGGCTGGGCAGGTGACTGCTCCTAAGGGTGCTTTCCAACAGGCGGCTGACTGGCTCTGCCACAGCCTTGTCCTGGGCACAGGTAGAAATGCAAGTTACCTAAGGTGGATGGGATGGGTAACTCCCATTTCCCTGTACCCTATGCTGCAAGGAGGTGGGGGCTGTAGAGTTCTCATAGCTGGAGCCTGCAGACCACCCAACCCCTCAGAAAAAGTGGCCTGAGGCCTCACTGGGTCTCACAGAACCAAAAGGGGCCAGGAGCAACCCTGCTCTCTGTGGGAGCCTGTGCCTCACTGTCTCTATCCATTATTTCTTCTCATCCCCTCCACATGCTGGGGTGATGGAACAGAGATGGCCTTGTGACCTTCATGAAGACTGCCCCCCAACCCAGTCTCAGTATACTTTTGCCAGCACAATGCCAGGATTTGCTGTCAAGGGCAACAAGGGCAAAGACAGTGGTATACTTGGGCATAGGATACTGTCTACAGCTGAGCAGGACAGCAAAAGCCACAAGGCAGCCAGCCGTCTTCAGGAACATTCAGGGCACAGAACAGGGAGTGGGGCCCATCGCCAGCCTGCCTTAGGATCCATTTATAAAATCATTACTCCTGACTTGACGTATCTGACTTTTGCCTGGGGGATGTGAGTCTGGACACAAAACCACAGTAGGCCAGCTTCAGAACCCCCTGTGGAGAAGAAAGGGCCTCCCACTAATTGGGCCACTTGGCACCACCCTGGCGGCACCCAGAGGGCACCTCTTTGAAGACTGTTCCCACAAGGCAAGCGGCAAGCACATTGTTCCTGCACTCTGGGTGGCTCAGTCACCCATGGGGCCTAGGCTCAGGCCACCCACATGGACGATACCTGCTCTTCCCCAGCTCAGTGAGGACATTCTATGGTGAGTGGTTGGGAGGGGCAGAGCTGAGTCTTGCCATGTCCTGTCACTCGGTCAGGCTGTAGATGAGGTTGGACAGGCGCACAAGAGGGATAGCTCAGCAGCTAGTGGCTGGACTGTGGCAATGTGACCACTGCCACAGCAGTGCTGCTCCTACAGGCACATGGAAGGGAGCCCTGGCAGGATCTCCATGCAGCTTCTGTCAGTGGCCCCCAGTGCCTGGCACATGGCAGGCAGCCTGTCCTGTGTCCACTGAGGAAGAGAATTCCACTGCTATCATAAAAATGGATCCCAGGGGGCATGGGAATCAGAAACATTATAATTATAGGATCCACTATGTGACAAAGAGCAAACAGATACCAGTTCCAATACTTGGAGTCACTCTTCTCTGATGGCATTGCCAATATACCATATTGTAGAGGTGCGTGTCCCCAAGGTACACCCAGTGGCTGCCATATGGTGCCATGTGCCAGGATAGAAACTCTGGTAAGCCAGCAGCAGGTGAGGGGGAACTCATTGGGGGCTTCGCCTGACCCCAAAAGATGAGTGTCCTTGTCACAGGCCCAAGGGACTTTGTTCATCCCTTCCCCATCAGTGCACAGCAGCCCTCCTTGGGTGTGGGACCTGTAGGCGTGATGCTCTTGAACTTGCCAGCCTCAATGTGAGTAGTGAACTTGCTGTTCATGAGTCACCAGGCTAAGGTGTTTACAAATGGACTAAGGCACCCTGTTGCCAGGAACAGACTTCAGTATCCAGGCTATAGGAGTGGATGTGCAGCGTTAACGTGACAACAGAATCTCTAGAGGAGACTGTCAACTGAGAAGCAGAGAACCCAAAACACATCCGAAGAGAGTGGGGCTGCCAGGCTGCAGGTAGGCTGGAGAGGCCAGTTATGTTCCCACCATCTGTGCTGTTTCCAGGCCATCATGTACCCACGGTCCTGAGGGTACTGACACAGAACCAGGCTCAGCTGCCACAGCATGATATGGCACTCTGAGGGGTGGCCCTGCCAAGAGCTGAGTCTTCTCCAGCTGGCCAGAGCTGCAGCTCACTTGTGCTAGGGGCAGAGCTCAGGATATGTCTGGCTAACACAGGTCCCAATCAGAGAAGGATAGAGTGGTTTTGGCACAGGTGGCCTCAATACCGCCTTCACTTACCATTCCAAGGACAGCAGCTGCCTTACAGGTGGCTGGCACCAGGTACTGGACCAGAATCTCATCCTCTGAAGGGTGTACCCGCCGCAGTTCCATCAGTGTTGAAAACATCATCTCGAATTGGTTGCGCTCAGTGAACAAGTCTGAGACAACGAGAAGCTGCACACACAGAAGGGGGAGACAGGAACGCGTAGAGCCAGGCTGTGAGGAATGTGGCCTCCAGGGCCACTGGGGCAAGGCTTGTTCTAATATCCATGAGGAACAGAAAATGGGAACTCACAGGAGCTCTGACTGGGAAAGGTATCAATGTGAACCTGGAGACCTCAACCACAAGGCAGAAAACCGGCCCCTAGGTGTCTTGTGGAAGTCTTTGCACACATTCACCATGTGTGGAGGGCGAGCTGCATAGGGACACCTGCCCACTGGCCGCCTCATGAGGAGCACTTCCTCTGATACACTTTCAAATACCAGGCCCTCCCTGCATCATGGGGGACAGGCCCTGAAAACCTCAGGAAGAGAGAGACACCCAATCATTTGCTTTAGAAACAAAGGTCCTGACGTATCTTCTTTGCTCCATGCTCTCCTTCTCAGAGGTCAGCTCTTTACCTCACATCTGTCCATGGGGACTGGTTGGGTGCTCTGCAGGACTGAGCTGGCAGCCAGAGCTAGAGCCCATACCGTCCAAACCAGCATCTGCAAGGACTCCCCGGGATGCCAGCTATCCCAGACCTTCCATTGGCTCACGGGTCAGAAGGACTTCCTTAACAACACTAATCTGTATAGGCCTCTCCGTCCAATTCTCTCCCAAATGTATGATGTAGAGGTTACTCAATGCTAACAGACCGAATGCCAGTAACAGAGACCTACATTTTATGTTTCCAAATATGTAAAATAAGACTCTTAATTTTCAAAAATTATTTCTTATAAAAGTTATCACTATTTAAAAGTGTACTAAGCATTTACTTTGCAAAACTGCCTAGTTTTCACTTGAAGCCCTGTGAACACTGACAGCTGTACTGCATACAGGCAGAGGCCTTGGGGTCCACACTAGCTGCAGAGTGAAGTCCCCGAGACTCTCCTCTGGGACAGGTGCTTGACCTGGTGGTTCTCACCAGGGTGGGGTAGGAAGAGACAGACTATAAGAGAATAAGCCTCGGGACCTGAGACAGAGACACATGTCCCCATCCTCTCCTATGCTGCGGAGGACTGCTGCCGCTGCTGCCATGGTTTGGAAGTGGGACCTCTGTCCCTTCAACAGGTTCACTAACACTACTGTACCATGTCTGGGCATCCATGAGGTTCCCAACTGGGTTCTCAGTGTGCGTGTGGGGTGTGTGAGTGGCACTCATACAGGGTGTATCTCATATATGCAGCTGGGAACATATGGCAGTGTGTTGTGTGTGTGCATGCTTTGGGGTGTGTGGTGATGGTACATTATATGGCATGTACATGCATGGCATGAGGCCGGGCTGCATGGGCGCACAATCCCGTGGGAAGAGAATGGGGAAGGCAAACGTACAGAGCGAACCACTTCACTGATCAGGATGACCGGGGTCCTTCTGGCCGAGCTGGAGGGCAGGAGCCAGCGGCTGTACAACTCCAGCAGAAACTGTGAACAGGAGTGGATGTCGACTCCAGCCCGATGTTTCCTGCAGAGCACGCAACATGGATAGATCTCTACATACAGATGAGGAGGTCACTTCAGGAAACACCCCACTGGGAACATTTCAAATTGCTTCAAAAACCGAGGCCAAGCCAGGCATAGTGGTGCATGGCACTCAAGGGGACTGAGGCAGGAGGATCCCAAGTTTGACATTAGTGAGACATTATCTCAAAATGGAGAAAGAAGTCTGGTGGTGCAGCTCACTGTGAAGGCCTTGGATTCAACTAAAGGAAAAAATAAATTCATAAAGAGGTCACTGCATACCTGGAGTTGACAGGAGATGTGGGTGGGGATACAGGTAGAGGGACATCTGCCTCTTCCTCCTCCTCCTCGTCCCACTCCTCCTCTCTCAGGGGAGTGATGTTGTTTCCCAGCCACACAGAGTGAATGGACACCTGCCACGGAGAGGACCCACAGCTTGCCATCTTGAGTTCTGGAGGGCAGGCATGGCCTGGGCCCAGGCCGAGCCCGGACCAGGCACACCTGTTGCAGAAACAGCTTCTCACGAGAGCTGTCAGAACCATCAACGATGGGCCAGACCGCCACAGACAGCTTCGTCCTCAGGCCCAAGGCCTGGAATGGCAGCTCAGGGGCAAAGGAAAGCGATGACAAGGAAAAGCAAGAAGGCCTAAGTGACCTCTAAATGTCGTTGCTGGAAACAGCTGGCTTCCTGCACATCCAGGCCTGTGCAGTGGGCCCCACTTGTCTAAGCTGCTGTCTCAGAGAAGCCCTGAGGGTGCTGGTGAGGCACTGAGTCAAGAGCTGGTGGGCAGTGGGGTAGAGGGGTGATAGGGGACAGCAGTTGGCAGAGGGTCTCACCCAGCTGGTGGCTGCCATCCCGCAAGGTTTTATACACATTTATATAGTTACATGTGAAATCTCATTGGGATAAAGATTGTAAATACAAACAAAAATAAAAGTTCCCCTTCAAAGTCCATTTAAGCTGGGCATAGTGACTGACACACACCTACTCAGGAGGATAAGGCAGGAGGATCACTAGTTTGAGGGCAGCCTGGGAACATAGTAAGACTCTGTCTCTAGATAAAAAATAAAAAGGGGTGGGACATAGCTTAGTGGTAAAGTGCTTGCTTAGCATGTATGAGGCCCTGAGTTTAATCCCTAGTACCAGAAGAAAAGGAAAGAGACAGAAAGAACGGAAGAAGGGGTGGGAAGTGGGGAGGCATTCGTCCTCTCTCCTGGAGGTGAGCTGTGGCCTGCACCTGAGGAGAGCTGCACGACTCACCTGGCCCAGCTTGTAGCTCATGTTGCCCAGCTCCCGCTCAGGGTTGATCTGCAGTAGCAGCCTGCTGTGACTGATGAGGGCGCCTGTGAAGCAACACATCATGAACCCCTCTGCATAAACCTGCCATGGAGGGCTGAGGCCTGCTAAAGCAGACCTGCTCCTGCCTGCCAGTGCCCCATGGGTCTCACGTATTGTGTTATGTTGGCAGGGCTGGCAGGCAAACAGCACCACTACTTTTTGTCTTAATGAACAGGGTGCTGCCCAAGCTTGTGATCCTGCGCCAGAAAGCCTGTCACCACCTCCCAGAAGCACTCAGAGTCATCCACATTTGGGCCTCCCAGGCCCACTCTCTGCCTCTGTGACAGCTCTGCCACAGGTATCCACATTCACAGGCCATTCAGATCACTGTCCCAGGAAACCCCTAAGGCATATTACACACCACACTTTCACGTAGAACCTTTTCCAAATAAACCCTGTAAGATGCTTAAACATGGTACCACCAATTTTCAGAAATGAGGGGATCACCAACCCCAAACCTATGCATTATGAAATAACGATCAAGAACATTCCCTTTTTCCAAGCTGAACAACGAGCTCCAGCACCTGTTGTGGAGCAGGTCCGTCAGTGCAGAGTGGGCTAGAGCGGCCAGGAGTCAGTGTGGGGCCACCCAAGAATGCCAGGTTTCTCAGGAGAACCAGAGACTCTGATCAGTTAGACACACCTGATGTTTTCATGGGAGCAACCAGCCCAGCCAGACTCTATATCCTCCACAGATGCCTTGAGAACTCATCGGATCTGGTTCCACAGCATGACTGGCTTTGTGTTCACTTGCAGCTCTCACTTCCTCAACACTAGACTGTCCTGGCATGGCTGGGACTCCTAGAGCACACCTGGCACCCACATGTGCCACGCCTCACAGTGTGCTGGTGACAGCAGTGGCGCACTCATTCCAGCCCCTCCTCCATACCTGTAGTGGCAGGTGACAGAGAAGGGACAGGATCCCATGCCTGGTATGAGTGATGGGTGGCAATATTCTCCCGCTTGGAAACCATTGCTTGAATCTCCTGCTCTATAATCCCTCTGATCATGCTCAATTTCCTCCCAAACCTAAAGCACAGAACAAAAGAAAAGAACATTTTGCTTGCTTCAAAATCTTACAGGAGAAACTCCAGCTTCCTCTCTGCTGTGCCTAAAGGAACCGATCTGGATGACAGCTCAGTTGACTCCTGTGGGTTGCTCCTGCCCTACCAGCCCCTAGGCACTCAGTGATCCCCATGTGATCCGAGGCCCAAAGTTCCAACTTCTCACTGGCACGGAATCACTTCAGATCTGCACCTTTATGGCCAGGGGAAGCTAATGGCCAGTGGGGCAGGGAAGGGAACCTCACTGTCCCCACAGTGGGACACAGTACACACAAGAAAACAAGGCCAACCTGGTATCGAGAGCTTTGAGGGGCTTGTTCCGGGGCTGCTGCTCCAAACAGCTCACTGCTGGGTTGCCAGCAACGGGCACAGTCATAGCACTGAGCACCAGGGAGGTGATGGCCTGCACAGCTAGCACGTGGATCTGGGTCCTCTCTGTGTCTTCCTGGAAGGACAGGCCACACACTAATGACACAAGACACCAAAACAGCCAGAACTGCTGCCCCTCACAAACACTCTTCAGGCCCCAGGGTCTCGGGAGGGACACAGCTTCCCCACCAGGGGCATCTATCTACCCAAGCTCCCCCGGCACAGGCAGTATCTTCACATATCTATAATGAATCTGATGGGCAAAGCAAGGTCCCCCAAGGGCACAAAATTCCAAGTGTGGATGACTTTGTAAGGGACTGTCCTGAAAGTGCCTCACTTTAAAGGGCACTGCATACAATTACCTATGCGTCTGCAGGAAGCCTTAAGACAATCTTGATGATTTGGGGCATATGCCCACCCTTTGAACTACTGTGTGAAGACATTCCCATCATGCCTGCTGCCAGAACTGAGGACTCTTGCCCCACACTTCTAACACCCCAGGCTCTGCTTTCTTTACGGGAACAGGGTTGTTATTCATGTCATACAAACATAATGCAAATTAACACTTCCACAAGGAGAATAAACCTCTGCAAGGCAATTAAAAAAGGAAACTGCATCCATGTGCATGGCCTGGATTAACTGTCTTTTTTCATTTTAATTCAACCCACCCTCTTTTAGATACTAGAAAATAAACAGAACTCAAAGATATTTTCAAGAGAGATTATAATCGTACTGATCCTTGAGGTAGAACGCACCATAATTAAACACCGAACCACAGCAACTTCAGACCCCAGACCTCAAGGAGATTGGGCCCTGCTGGGGACATCAGGCAAGACATGATCTTTTAGTTTTTTTTTTTTTTTGGTGGCACTGGGAATTAAACCCTGGAATTGCTAAGGTTCATTCCCAGCCTTTTAGAAATATTGAGACAGAGTCTTGGTAAGTGGCCCAAGCTTGCGTTGACCTTGCCATCCTCCTGCCTCAGCCTCCCAAGTGGCTGAGATTACAGATGCACAGCAGCATATCCGGTAAGGCTTCTTTTTCAAGAATGCTTGCTGCCTTCCTTTGGTCAACTGTCAGGGAGTTAGCACTACCAGAAGCAAGCTGACAGGCAGCACGTCACATCTTGGCCACCTTACCTCAGGTGGGCTCTCCTCCTGCTCCATCACAAGGGGCTGGGTCACCAGGACACCAAGGAGGGTGGCCCAAGTTTCTTCAAATTGGGTACGACTGGTCCACCCTGGGAATGCAAGTCTCCTGTCAGGCAGTCCCACCCACTTCTCCAACTTGTGGGTGGACACAGTAGCACAATAGCAGGCTCTGTATCAAGGGTGCCACACATAGATACTCCTTTCCAGCCCTCCTGACAGCTCTATGAGAGAGAAGGGATTCCTTCCATCTCATCAATGAGGATACCAAAGCACACAAAAGCTGGCCACCTTCAACCCATGTGGTGGGAGAGGGACATGAGCACGCTGAGTGGTCAGAGTCATACCCAAGTCTGACTAGACTCTGCTGATATGGCAGGGCTCATGGACAGAACCAGGGCACGGCCTGCACTGTATCTCAATGACACTGTAAGGTCAGAAGCGCACTGTGTCTCTTTCACCATGTCTTAAGATGGATTGCAGCATGGGGTCTGGCAGACACGGCCAACACTCAGCATAGCCCACTTGAGAAGCCGTGCTATGGACTCAAGGAGCCAGCCTCGGAGGGGAATCTGGCACCCAGCTGTTTCCAAGGTTGTGCTGAGTGTCCTACAGTGGTGACATGAAGAGAGGCGGGGCACTCACCAGAAAGCCACAAGTGCCACGCAAAAGGTAAGAGGAGGAAAAGGAGAGCATCAAAACCCAGGCTCTCTCTTCTAGAGCGGGAATGGAGACAGGAGAGAGAGGTGCTGACAATTCACGGAAGAAGGAAGACAAACTCGTGCACAAGGCAGGCCCTGGGGAAAGCATAAGCAGCAGCCTGGGCTAAGCAGGCTGCAGGGTGAGCTGGGAGGAGGCTGCCTATATTTGGACAGACATGTACCAGGCGGGGCAGGGGAGAAAGAATGAAGCCCCCCAAGGGAGCAGGTTGCTCAGGAAGGGTGACGATGCAGGAGGAAGAAGCTGAGGAACGGTGTCTCCTGCTGGAAACTTCTGGGTCAGAACAAGCAGAGCCTGTAGAAGCCTGCAGGACTGAAGGTGGTCTAATGGTGGAGTCAGGGTACCAGGACAGTCTGCTTATTCCATACAGGGAAAAGGACAGCAGTGAGAACATCAAACAGGCGGACAAAAGAGAACATGCTGAGACAGTCCCTGCCACTACTCAGCCTATGTGGATAATAAAGGGTGGAATTGGCTGCATGGTATCAGTCAGACACACGCTTGCCCTGACCTCAAACAACTCGCATGCATGCATGCAGATGGAAATTTCTCACTCTCATAAGGAGCTCGGCATGCACTGTAAAATGGACCCACACAAGTTTCTACAACAACCTGCATCTGGCCTGGCACCAAGCGAGGAGCCAAGCCCTGGGACTGGGGCCCTGCACAGCAGTGTCTGGGACCCCATGGAGTTTGCCAGTACCTAGAGTGTTGATGCGGTAGATAAACTCCTTAAAGACTTCCTTCTCCTGCAGGAACTCCACGGGAATCTCAGGGAACACAGTGCCGAAGTCCCCTCCTGGCTTGGGGGACCACCCAAGTTTCCACACCTGAGGAAAAGGAAAGCATGTTACCTGATGAGATCGGAAAGCCCACCTCTCCAGGCAGGCCTCCTACCAAGCCAGCCATTGCCCTGGCTGCCCTGCTTCTCTTTCCAGGAGGGGTCAAGTCCTTCCCAGGTCCTTCCAGCCCTCCTCCTGATCCACTCTCCAGGTCAGGGCTCCACCTTTCTGTGGTGCTACCCTGGCCCCCCACCAGGCTGCTGCACCACTGATTCCTCGTGAGAGACACTGGTCCAGGGAGGCAGGCATCAGATAGCACCCCATGCCCACAGATGTGTATCACACTAAAGGCAGGTGTGAAATGAAGCTCAGTCTTGTGTACATGTGTCCTGGCCAGCAGGCATGAAACTGAACTGTGTGGTCCATTTCTGAAAGCTTTCTTGCCTAGGTACTCACACAAGCATGGCCCACAGAAGGACCTTGAGGCTAACCCACTGCTATGACAGTAGCAGGACCAGTGGCTATCCAGCTACCTCGGCCACATCCCTCAGTGAAGCCACAGGGGCTCCAAGGTAGCCCAGGCTGAGCCCACTCAGGATCTCCACAGCCTGCTGGTAGTAGGGCAACCTCACTACAGGAAGCCACCCACCAACCCTGAGGGAACCTCTAGACAGGCTTCATGGTGCTGCCACAGCCACCTCCCTGGCCAGGGTGCTGTAGTGTCTCAGCCCACTGGAGTTTTCTCTACAGTACACAGTCTGTGCAGCACAGCCCTGGGCTTCAGACAGTGCAAAATCTGCACTGGGTTTCCTTGTGTATTTCCCACATCCTTCCCCAGGACCTACAAGGACTGCTCATGTACAGACCTCATGGTCACAACATGGTTCCTCTATGCTACAGGTTCTGCCTGCTCCAGGGGGCTGCTGTGCCCTCTCAGAGTTGTCCTCTGCACCTTCACCCTTCACAGCAGGTCAAAACAGTACTTGTGGGGAACCACTCAGACTGCTTCGAAGCTCAGGGGTGTCTAAGGAAACCCAAGGATGTGACCTGTTTGTCTAACGCAGGCACACGGTGGCATTGTGTAACCATGACTTAGCACAGGTAAACACACATCTGCTGGTTATAGCACTATGTAAGAATGTAAATATGAGATAACAACCTGTATAAGAATTATAAAGACACAAGCAGCTCTTGTGCTCTTGCTCTGGCTTTCTGCTCTGCTCCATGCTGCCTGTTGTTGCTGATGTCTTGCACACATGCATTCTTTAACCTTAGGACTTCACCATGAAAGTCTCCCTAGGGCTCCCCTGCGCGGGCCAACAGTGCCCCTTCCTCAGTGTGTATGTCCCCAGGACCTCACAGATGTATATGAGAGGCTGTGTCCCAGTGGCAGTTGTGGGTCTTTGCCAGGTAGCAGCAGTGGCCACCCTGGGGCCTGTTGAAGCCGCCCTTTCTGACCTGAGACTGCTCTACTATTGCTAGAGCAGGCCATGGGGTTGAATAGTTTCACTGGGAAATGGTCATCCAGCTGCCACAACCCTCCTCACATGTTAAATTTCTACCATTATCTAAGACAAAGAGTCCTGGGTGATGGTGTCTCTAACTATTCTGAAGATAATTTCAAAAGTGCTTGTGTGGAAACGCATGAGTATCTATCTCCAAAGGCAATTATGTTTGAAGTAAAATATGTGAGGCTATAATTTCTGGCCTAACACAAAATAGTATAATTACTTCAGAATCACATCCAACAATCATCTGTAGTGGAGAGGAAATCTTATTTGATGTTGTGATGCCTCAGCTCATTTTAGAAAATCTGGCATTCTATTAACAGCACTGCACAGCATGCCTATGGACACCAGACAGACGTCACCCCGTATATGAGATGCTCTGGCCACTGCATGGGGCACCAGAGCTGTGGATTTTGCATCAGCCTTAGGTTGCTCTGGCCAGGTACCACACGGTCCGGCATGAATAAGCTGACTCACCAAGGGTGGCACTCGAGTGTAGCTGTTGACGAGTGGGAGGCGGGCTAGGCTGACCACAATGTTCTTGAGTACTGCTGTGAGAAATGCGGGCATGCTGCTGTTCCTCTTGTGGCCCAAGGCGAGCACAGACTGCAGGGACTCCACCATCTCTGCCATCATTTCGCAGGCCGTGGTGATGTACTTGGGATCTGTGCCAGCAAGTGTGTCAGGAGAGAGCTCTGTCACATCCCAGCCCGCCCCTGCCCTGCACACCCTGTGGAGGAGATATGGTCTACAACAGCTGCTCAGGCCACCTGTCCTTCAGGCTGGTGACGAGGTCTGTGCATCAGCAGAGTGCTCCTCAGATTCACAGGTCCTTTAGGACACCTCCATGTCCCAGAAGACCCTGATACTCCCAGGACCTGCACTTGTCCCTAGACTAGAGTGCAGAGAACCATGCTGTAACTCTGGTTTACTATCTTCCCAAATCCAGGCTGCTCCACCGGCTGAACTCCCAAAGCACAGTGCTGAGGGAAATTCCTGGTTAGGAAGCACTGTGCACATCTGGCAGGTTCTGAGGACAGGGGCTGTTCACATTCACTCTGAGTCTCACATATTATGTGGAACTAAAAACTTATTTCTTGAGTTGATAAATGTTTACTAGGTGGATCTTGTGCCTTGGACACAAAATTCAACAGTCAAGGTAACTTTTTAGTTTAGAAAAATAATTCTTATTGGAGTTGAACCAAGCTAAGAAAAATAAGGTTGGTATTAATAATATTTACTGGCCAATCTTTATGAAGTATTAACATATGGAGGTGATTAAAAAAACTGAATTCTTCCTCTGGCCAGGATTAAACGAACTAGCTGAAACAGTGCCATGGAGAATGGGCACAATTACATCAGCCCAAACTTATACCCTCCGCCACTTGGCTCACTGCTCCAGCTTAGGCCCCTGAAATGCTGGCTATGGCCGAGCAGGACATCTATGACAACTAAAAGTAAGGAACCAGCTCCTGAGCACTCGCTGCAGGCCAGTGTGCATTCCAGTTTCAGGTGCTGCATGCCTTTAGCGCCTTCTTACTTTCACTGCAGAAACACAGCATAAATAACCTGAGCTGCTGCTCTGTTAGAAAACAGCCGGCCTGGGAGGTAAGTGTTTTCCTGCTCCTCAAGTGTTAACAGAGACCATGAAATCACCACCTACAGGCTACAGGGACTATAGAGCTTCAGATAAAAATCGAAGGAAGAGCATGGTGTGCTGAGCTGGCACTGCTTCTGGGCCATTATGCAACTACAAAACCTTGAACTGGAACCAGAAGAAAGAATATTATGCCCGAAACTAAAAGTGGAGACGCTGCCCGAGACCAGGCACTTCTGCACCTGTGATCACAAAGGTGTCTGCTAAAGCCATACAGCATGGATCCGACTCCTGGTGCCCAGGAAAGAGTGCTCTAGAGGAAGACAGGCAGGCCCACCTGGGGAGGTACACCTCCCCCTCTGTGCGGGCTGAGCTGCAACTCCGGGGGTAACAGTGCTGAAAGGCCTCAGGGGCCACAGGCTGGGAGGACAAGGAGTCACTCAGCCAGAATGTTTCCTTCCAAGCAGCCTTGTTGCCGCTGGCACAGTGAAACAGTTACCGTAGATCACGAGAGAAACACATGAAAAGCTACATGATGGGCTGAGTATAGACCAGGTTTCAATGATGGTGATTTCAACTTTTTTTTGGTAAAAAGAACAAGAATATTCTTCTAAAAACCTACCAAAAGAGATGGCAGAAATAGACACTCAGGTTATGGTATACCATGTGGGTGCTTCCCACTGACTCCAGGTTCTTTTGTTTTTCTACTTATCTACCAGACCCACATTCGCTGGTCATTTGCAAAAGGCCAAACTTTAATTCTGGGAACACAGAGAACCAATGCACAATTCCCTGTCTTTAAGGAGCTCAGAGTCAATGCAGTCAAGTGTGGAAAGTGCTAAAGGTGGGCCACTTCCTAGGGGTGGAGGAGGGCAAGGATGAGGGAGGGGCTAGGGAACACAACAGCCCAGCTGGGTGAGAGGCTTAGACGGCCGGAGTGCAGGCCTGGGTCAAAGCAGAGAAAAAACAGTGTCACCTCTTAAACTCAGGGATGAGCAACAGAGGTGGCCAATGTAAGCCAGTTTTAAAAGTCCGCATTTCTGACTTTATAAGTCTCCTTTGTGAAATGAATTTCAAATCCAAAGAGCCAAAGACGGGTCCTGAGCCTTACTTTGCGTGTCTGCATCTACTTCTTCCTCTCGGATGGCCCTCAGGGCGCTCGTTTGACTTTCTGGACTGAGAAGCTGGTCGCCAGGCTGCACTGCAACTGAAACAAAGCAGTGATGAGAACCTCTGAACAGGCCTGCCACCCTCCCCTCCTCACAGTGCCACATCTGCATGGCCTTGCAGAGCTTCACAGGGACAGCTGCATCAGTGAGGTCTACACTGCCTTCTACTCAGACAAGCGGAAACTAGCAGACAAGACTGGATCCAGTTCTCTCTCTCTCGGTTAATCATGAATGCGCAAGGATTTGTGCTGCTATGCTTGGGTTTCCAAGTGTCCTGTCTGCTACCTTCACCGTCAAGGTTTTTATCAGACAGTTCTTGATTCACCATTGCTAAAAGCATTATAACCCCAAAGAAGCCTGGTTTTTAAAAATTAATCACGGGATCTTCAAGTTGACTACAAATGCACATATGAAAACAATTTAAACAATGAAACATTAAAGCACCACTCTATAATGTCTTATTTGAAAATACAAAACTTCAAAATACCCTTTAACATGTAAACTGTAATATCCAATTTTTTAAGAATTCTGGCTAATGACCCTCACTGAGGACACCACACTGTTCCTTGCAAAGAATGAGTCACTTTAATTTTATAATACATTAGTACTACAATGCAGTATAGAAACAGCATTTCGATGCTAACAGAAGACAAGCCATCTTTTGAATGTAATCTTACAATCATTTAAGACTAAAAACTTCAATCCCCAGTACTGAAAAAAAAAAAAAGACTGAAAACATCAGTCAACTGGGACCAGAGATCAGACATATAAAACTTAGAAGAGTATTGTTTTAGAAAGCTGAAACTCCAAAATCTAGACAAATTAACTAGAAAAGTTAATTTGAGTTAAATTCTAGCATAGATGACAAGATTCTAGAGGTGAAAGATGATGCCTTCCAAAGATAAGGCCCCCACACCTCATCCACCTTCTCACCCCAAGTCCCAGCTGTGGTCCTGCAGCATCGCACTGCTCATTACTGTTTCCTCTGGGCAGAGCCACAGACTTACTGGCTTCCATGATGAATCGCACGCAGTGGATGAGGGAACAGGCATGGGTCACAAACTCAGTGGAGGAGACCACACTCCAGAGACCCAGATGCTGCAGGGCCAGGCAGCAGCAATCCAGCCCAGCCTGGAGGTCCAGACTCAGTGGGATCTGCTCGTGGATCAAATGCCATGACAGGGCCTAGAGGAAAGCACCAAGTCAGAGGCCACTGGCTGTCTTTCCCATCTTGGGGGCCTCCAGGAAGCAGGGCCATGCATTGCTGAGTGGGAACCACTGCACTAAGATCTCAGGGCCAGGGTCCAGAAGAGCTTGCTCTTTCAGCTCCCTGACATTCTATCCTGACCACCACTGCCCTCTCCATAACACTCATCCCACAATGGCTGCCTCTTCCTCCTTCAGCATTGCAGGTTTTTCTGTTTTTTTTTTTTTTTTTTTTTTGGTACTGAGTACAGAACTCATGACCTTGCACTTGCCAGGCAGGCGTCATGCTGCTGAGCTATATCCCTGGCCCTGCAGGCTCCTCTGGAACCCTCTCTCAGGTCATGTGGTCGCTGGCCACAGGCTCTTCTCTGGAGCTTCTGCAGCTCAGACTCATCTCTGTTGCAGCCATGAGGCTTGAGGTTGGGGATGTGGAGTGTGGGAACAGCAAAACTAGAGATCAATGCTGGACTGGCTAGTTTGTGAGCTTCAGGCAAGTCCCTGAGCTTCGTTATGACATGAGAACGGAGCCTGCCTCATGGGGCTGTCATAGGAACCAACTATGATGATGCACACGCAGACACAGAGTTTGACTGGTAGCTGTGGCTCTGCTGCAAGCCTGCATTTGCTTTCTAGTTGTCCCCACTGGGCTGAGCCTTGAAAGACAGCTGACTGAGAGGGACACCTCTTCAATGCCCTGGAATGATGCAGGGGACCCTCCTCTCCTCAGTGGGAGGCAGTAGCTGCACTCAGGACGGACAGCGGGAGCCAGGCCAGACCCTTTTCTAGCAGGCACAAAAAAAGGCAGCACATTCCCCCATGGACAAGTGCCTAAGTTTTCTGCATGACTTAAAATGCAGCACACTGTAGAGATAATTAAAATTAGCATCTGCACCAAGTCTGCTGTACAGGGGTGACAGGCTGTCCCACTGACCTCTTGAAGTCCCTGTGGGAGCAGTGTGGTCAGGAGTGAAGGCACCCAGTAACATGGGACGGGACCCTGATGGCAGGTCTCCATGGTTGTGAGGATGGGGAGTAAGAGCCAGCTGGACTGCTTGGGCCTGTTGGTTTTCAAACAGCTTGGCTTGCTCTCAGTGCCAGTCACAGAAACAGCAGGTTCTGGAGCTGCTCTTACCTCCAGGGCCATCACCACGAACTTCACCAGGTCTTTTTCCTTCTCAGGAGGAAGGTGCAAATGGGCAGGCACATTGGACACCACCACCAGATACTGTGCCAAGGCCCGGGCCAGTGTGGTGAGGGACTGGTACAACGTGGCATCCCCTGTAAGAGGAGAGACCACCATGGGTGGCTACAACCCAGCACAAGCCTCTCCCCTTCAAAATCAGCAAAGCGATTCTTCGGAGAACATGAACAGAGCATCAGAGACGACCTCAGACACCACCCAGCACATGGGTCACAGCCTTCCAGTGAAGTCTAATGCAGACTTCCTGAAGGGTCTGCAACTATGTGCAGGAGTGGCCATGTGGCAAGCACACGGTATGAAATTTAGAGCTAACAGCAGCAGTGCTGCTGTTTCTCAGTTACCTCTGTCGACACTCAGTGTTTTAGAGTAGTGGTTTAGATCAGAGTGCTTGATGCAAAGCACTGTAATGCCCTAGACACATTTCTTAAAAATAAGAGAAGTTGGGCTGGGGATATAGCTCAGTGGAATAAGCGCTTGCCTAGCAAGCGCAGGGTCCTGAGTTCGATCCCCAGTACCGCAAAAAAAATACAAAAATAAAAAAATAAAAAAATAAGAGAAGTTCTTATTTAAATTACCAAATAGATCATTCAACTTGTTCCAGTAGGCTGTGGGCTCTGTGGGCAGGAAGGGCTGGAAGACTTGATGGACAGCAGGAAGCTGCTGAACAATGCTGGTCACACGGTCCAGAGTCACCCCACGGGCTGCTTCAAAAAGAGGGCTTTTCTGGCCAACTGCAATTTCACTCAGGCTGAGGCTTAAGCATGGAGCCAACAGGCTTGGGTTGAACTCCTGAAATCAGAGTAGAAAAGGTCATACAAACAACAACAGATTGTAGTTTTCAATCAGGCAAGATACACAGTCAAGGCTAACATGAGCCATTTCTGACATGATTCCTATGCCACAGGTTAAATATATGAATGAGCCCATTCAACATCCGCTCAGTAAGTGTGTATTTTATGCTCTTAAATCTGTTTGGAATAAAAATTCTAGTATGAGAAATTTTAATTGATAAAAGCAGAGCATTAAGGCTAATATGTAGCCTGGCATGGTGGCGTATATCTATAACCCCAGCACTTGGGAGGCTGAGGCAGGGGGATTGCCTTGAGTTCAAGGCTAGCCTAGGCTACATAGTGAGTTTAAAGCTAGCCCAAACTATATAGCAAGACCCTGTCTCAAAAAAAAAAAAAAAAAGACTAACATGCCATACAAATAATAAGCGTGATACCAAGCTTTCCTACAGTTTGAGAAAGATGCACAAAAGCAGCTAGAGGAAGGCAATGGGGTATCTAAATGCTGAAACTTTGCCTGGAAAAAGAGGAGTTTGGCTGGGGATATAGCTCAGTGGCCCTGTACCTGCCTGGCAAGTGCAAGGTCATGAGTTCAATTCCTGGCACTCCCCATAAAGAGCGGTACATTGCACAATTTGTATCATCTTCTTATGCTATCTTCTTTTTAGCCACTTAAAGACATTTTTGCAGATAGAACACTGATTTTAGTTCAGTACTCAGAAAAGCACACTTCATCATCAGTGCCCCAAACTGAATGTTCCTGCAGTTACAGTTGGAAGCTTTAAAGCTGTTAAAAGCCCACTTAGTGAAAGGGGAAACTCCAATGAAGAGGCAGTAAGCAAATCTGCCATTCAGTAAGTAAGCTCTCACTGCATGGAGTTGAAGAAGAGCTGAACTCAGCAAACCCACCTTGGCTCTCTGGGTCTTCTGCTGCCCCCTCAGAGCACTCCCCGCAGCACCCAGCGGGGCAGGCGTTCAGACTATACCCAGCGCTGCTCATCGTAGCAGCCACCCACCCTATGCTCTCAACCTTGGCAGCCCTCTTGTGCCTGTTTTGCTACTCCCAGTGGAGCATCTCCAGGCGGGGCTGGAACACAAGGGCCAGGCAGCTCTTCTTCCTCAGGGGTCTGAAGGGGACCCGCAGGGCTGAGGGACATCTCAAAGAGGGGCCCACTCCTCACAGGACCTGCCCAGGGATCCTAAGACGGGGACAGCCATGCACCCACGGCCTCTGGGCTGCCCTGCTGTGTGCCCCCAACACCTGGGGCGGGGGGAGTCTCACTACACGCAGAGGGGTGGGGCTCCTCTTTTCTACTGAAGATCAGTTTCTAGAATACCATGACAATGTACTGAAATCATATACTATGATGGTTTAACACCTCACTTCACCACTGTGAGACAGCAACAAAAAATGGCTGCCTGGCCACTGTGCTTCCGCTCATGCCTGAAAGGTTACATTAAAAACAGCTTGCGTTTTGGAAGCCTAATGTGGTTGAAGAGACAGCCCGCTCCCATTCAGAGCAGTCCTCCAGCCCAGCTCTGTCCCCATCTTAATGAAAGCCCCTGAGTCTCCACTGTAGTAGAGGCCTCCACATGCTATCCCTGTCAGGATTATGCTCTTGCCTATGGTACATCAATTACAGGAACAAGAGACAAATCCAACGAGACAAGATACGTCACAGCAAGAGTCCTGCTGCCCCTACCGAGCTCATCATGAAAACACGCATGTCCTCAGCAGGGAGGCGATTCACCAGCTCTGCACCTTCCAGCAGCGCAGAATCTGACCTGGTCCAACACTGGGATCTGACAAGGCGGACGTACCAGTCCTGGGCAGAAGACGGCAGAAAAGGGAGTGTGATCAGGTAGGCATTTGAGCACTTCTTGTTCTGGTAACAATGGGCTCCTGGAAGGCTTACAGCTTACCAAACCATGGCCTCTTCCCAGCACTTGCTACTCCTCTTTGGGTCCTTTCATAAGTTCATCCAAACCGAGGTGAGTCCCAAGGCTCAACAGCCCCCAACTCAGCCCTCCTTGCGGTAGCACCGAGCACCCTCACTGAGGTGTGTGCACGGGAGGCTGCAGGTCTGAGACCTTGGTTTATCTCTCCACAGCATCTACTTGGTCCCTAACTCCAAGGTATGAGTGGTGAAAGTGATGGGCTAGTGCAAAGGCAGGGATGATTTATAGGAGGTAGACAGCATCAGGACAGGGAAGTGGGCCAAGAGTGGAGGTGCAGATGTGAACAGGCACACAGTGGGGGCCAGGCTGTGAGGACCTCCTTTCACTCCACGCCCCCTGACCAGTCAGTCTCCCCACAACCCCAGGAGTGAGGACCAGGCTTTGCTGACTTTCTTACACCACAGCCTCCTGACACACACCCCTGCCAGTCAATCCAGTGTGTCAGCACTGGACCTTTGTGGATTCCAAATACCTCCTCCCCAGTCCCCAGCCAGAGCTGCTGATGACCTGAATCAAACAAGCCCCACTGCACACTCCTGCATGCCACAGGACGACTGAGATGCCAGTGTCTCCTGGGCTCCTGGGCATCACACGCAAACCAGCTAGATACGTACTTTGTCTGGACTCACTGTTTCCAGGGACACATGCCCATCCCCGTCCAGCGGGTGGGAGGTGACCGGGGGCAAAGGGCTGAGTGAGTCTTGCACAGTGGAAAGACGGAACCTGTCCAGCAGGGAATAGAGCCTTTGGTGTCTGAAACACAAACACAAATGAAATGAAACTGCAGCGCACTCACCATCATTCTCATCTC
Organism: Dinomys branickii; assembly: GCA_004027595.1. Taxonomy (NCBI): domain Eukaryota; kingdom Metazoa; phylum Chordata; class Mammalia; order Rodentia; family Dinomyidae; genus Dinomys; species Dinomys branickii. The sequence continues at coordinate 113,058 of PVLD010003093.1, forward strand.
TGTGCTACAAAGCAAGGTTCCAGAAACACACGCCACAAGGAAGGAAGAGCAGCAGTTCCTCAAAGCAACTCATCTGAAACCTCAACATTCCTGTAGGTCAGGATGCAAATTCAAGCCCTCAGCTACTTTATATGATCATAGTTTATACCTCATTGACATCTTCCAGAAATTTTGTTTACAGCAAACATTGCAATAGGTAATACAAGGTATAACAGTTAACATAGAAATTCTTAGTTCTGTGTAGGCAAAAGACATCATCTCTTGAAATCCAAGTGCACAAACTCTACTCGTTCTCCCAAAAGGACACAAGCTGTGTCATTATGAAGGGTCACTTCACAGAAGAGTCACCTCACCTGGCACGAGGCATTTACAGCCTCGGCCCTCTAAGATGGTCTTCCTGGAAGAGCCAGCCACTCTCGCAACATGTGTTTCCCCCAGGCAGTGATGAAGGCACAACAGATGCTCTGAATTTATTTCACAGTCATGGAAACAGGTTCACATTGCAGATGTAAGCATTTCCAATAAAGGCTTTGAAAGATATTCCAACAGAATCAGGTGCTTGAACAGCTATGAGGAGATCGTTTTAATAAGATATAGAAATAATTCTTGGATGTCAAGAATTGGGAAATGCTTTCAGACTCACCACCTCTTACTGAGCCACTGGAATGTGCTTTGATTTTGCTACAGTAAAGCTGACAACTCAGATTCCCACTTGTTCCCAGAGCAGCGACAGAGGCAATAGCAGCACCTATGAGCCCTGGGCCATGCAGCCAGGTGAGAGCAGGTGTCCGCCACACCTGTGGCAGATGTGAGGCTGCCAGTTGCTCTTTATTCTGATGAAAAGAGGCCCCACTGTGTGGGATGCAGGAAGCTTTCTAGGGTGACACTTCTGTAGGAAACCCATCTACAAAGCAGGTCTATTTCTGAGCCTGTCAACCTGTTCCCTCTCAAGTCTAAGCCTTTATGTCCCGGGAAATCTGAACACCAGCATCACCATGTCACAGCATTACCTCTGTGCAAGGCCACTGCTCTGGAGGTGCTCCTGGATTCTGTTCAATTCTTCCACTGGCAACTGGGCTGTACTGCTCTAAATAGACAAGAATACACCAATGGGTTTAAAACACATAAGGAAACAAAGTAACCCTACATCATTTAGAAATGATAGGCTGGTATGTACAGCTCATGGGAACATGGGTAGATAGAAGCAGTTGGATCAGACACACAGAATGACACCTTTATACACAGCCCTCACATGCCTACCAGGGCCCAAAGCGAGACTGAGCCTACACAGAAGCAAAGACAGGCAAACAATCTGCTTGCCCCGCTAAGCTTTAGTGTAAACCAAGATCAGTGTTTCTGCTGTACCTGTAAGTTTGCAGCCAGCAGCATTTCTACCCGGCGGCAGGCCAGGGTGTCGACCCTGCGAGCTAGTGCACGGAAGGGGGTGCTCAGGAGCCTGTCCACATAGAGGGTGAGCACAGCACCTGACTGGCTGAGGTGGATGCCTTCCAAGCACTGCAGTGTCTTCTTCAGAGTGGTTGGCTAGCATTCAAAGAGGGAGGACAGGAGCTGATTACTTGGGCAACTGGAAACCAGCACTTAGAAAGTCCCAGTACTTCATTTTTAAAGCACAAGAAACCAACTGGTAAGAATCAGCAGAATAAAGACTTACAGTGGAAAGATTTTCACAGCGAGACTGAATTGCCTGGATGAAAAGGCCACTGGCGGCGGAATTCCGATGGATAGCACTGATGAAGTCCTGCACTGGAGGCTCATGGGAAAGGCTGATCAGATCTTGAATGTGGTTTACGATGAGCCATGTTAGGTGCTCGGAGTCATGGAGGTTCTGACACTGGGAAAGATGCAATGCAACCCATTTTCAAGCAGACAGTAAGCAGCCAGATAGTTAATGTCACAGAGAAAGCAGAGAGGGTAGAAAGGAGGAGACACTGAAGAGGCACAAAGTGTAATCAATAATGCCTGTCACCTCCAAACACATGACTAGATAGAGGCCATGACTAGATAAATGGCCAAAGGAGAGAGGACCAAAAGAACACAAGCTCTATTCTGTGAAGCGGTCACGGAGTGGGGCCTGCACACAGACCAGGCGTTACCTCTGGGCAGCCACAACAGGTAAGTGCCCTGGAGCCAACTGAGGGCCCTGAAGCACCAGTACACGCGGGAACAAGGGACACTTCCTGTCATAGCAGCTGTCATACCTCCCAGCTCCAGTGACAGTTCAGTGGGGAAAAGTCCACTGCAACTGCAACAGTTTTCACAAAACTGTTGAATCCAAAAAGATAAATGAAGCCCCTTGAACACTGAATGAAAGAGCTTTTACTTAAGATTTGTAAGGAAAAATGTCTATTTTTAAATACATGTAGTTTTTGCATCTTAATTCATAATCTTTCTAGGCAGAAACCAAAATGCAATCGATTCCTTGATAACTGCCTAACACTGATTAGTACCCCTCACGTAGAGTTACTTGACAGTATTAACTTATGAAGCTATCTCTTTTTTTAATATTTCTATAAAACAGCATTATATAATCAATTCTCCAAAGTGGAACAAAACGGAAAAAAAATGTTTCAAATGCTAACCAAAAAAACGAGTGTTAGTAAATTGCTGTCACCACAGAAGCACTCCATAACCACACCTAGTTGATGTCACACCCTTTTCTGATTCAGACTATTTAACAGTTTGCTATGGAACAATGAACCAAGTTGGCAACAGACAGATGCGCATGTTTCAACATAGGCATGGACATAGCGTTCCATGTGAGCAAACTCAATCGCAAGTTATCTTTGAAAAATATAGTTACAGAACATTCTGTTTTCTTCTGTTTAAACGCGTGATGCTATTTTGTGATTAAATCCACCACAGAAGTGATTTTTTTTTAAATGGCATTGAAATAGGAATCCATTTTAAAATATAACAATGAATAGTTAACACTTCTTGAAAAAAAATTAAATCAGAAGCCCACTGTGGTGAACACACTTAGCTTGCTTTCAAAATTATGTATCCTTCAAGTGCTCCCCCCAGATTAACTCAAAGGCCCAGCCTCATGTCTCCAAGCACAGAGCAGTTCTGGGGTACTGCTGACTAAAGGACAGCTGAACAAATTCCCTGGAGACCCTGGAGAAACCTGAGAGAGGAGGATTGTGCCTGATTCCTATTCACACAGTGTGGATTTAACATCACTCCCAGTTTTGCTGGGACTGTGGGCCAGCGGGCAGTGTGGTTTCCAGATGGTCCACACAGCATCATTCATATCTCCCACCTCCCCCGTCTCCACTTGGGAATTTGCAAACTTACAACATAGTCACAGAAGAGAATGAGGGCTCCTCTTCGCACAATTTCTCTATTGCACATTCCAAGTTGAGCTGTTGAATCAGAGTCTTCCTCCTCACTGGACACCTGGGGACTGAGTGACTTCGTGCACGACAGACTGTGTCTCCTAGGGGGTGACAGAGCCACTGAGGGTATGTCTGGCATAGCCTAGCGTGTTGCACTTGAGTTTCACAGCAGAATGTGTGTGTGTGTGTATGTGTGTGTGTGTGTGTGTGTGTGTGAGAGAGAGAGAGAGAGAGAGAGAGAGAGAGAGAGAGACAGGTGTTTAGTTACCTATTTCTGCATGCGTGCATGCATGCGTGTGTGTGTGTGACAGGTGTTCAGTTACCTATTCCTGCTCCAATATAGCACACAGGAAAAACTAAGGCATACTGATGATAGTGTACCTGAAAGGCAAAATCCACTTAAAAGGCCACACCCTTAAGATTCCCTTTTTACAGAATTCAGCTGTGCAGCAGGGGAAGCGGGGACCACAAAGAATAAGAAGGAACTGTTTGAAACAACGGCACTGTCCATTGCCTGAGTACAACCAGTACTAAAGGGCATTTTCCTCAAAACTGTATCAGTTAAAAAGCTGTCAAGCAGAAAACCTGGTTTTCTGTCACCTGTGTGACTCACACTCCCAGGTGTAGTGCCTCTATAAGACAGCAGGTGGTGTTTGCAACTCAACCCTAGGAAGGCTCAACATCCACCCAAATTTAGCCCCAATTTTTAGCAGTGCAAGCCCCGACCCAAACTCAAGACAGATGCTCTTGGCAAATGAATACTGAGAGCCCAGGCTGACTCCATCTGTGGCATTCACAAAGGGATGAGCTGGGAAGAGAAGGCCACAGCGGGGGCAGGACCCTTAAAGCCCACCCAACGTTGAGACAGATAAAAGCAAATCATAAATCCATGGTACAGTCCCAAAAAGGTGGACAAGAGAGCAGAGCCCACATGGGACTTCTGGAGCCACACTACCATCCAAGCATGGCCTGAGACCTGTTGCCCTCTTGGGGTAAAGGTAAAAGGGAAGAGCAAGGAGGACTGGGTTTGTGTTGTGCATTAACTTGTGACACTGGGCAAGTTATTAACTTCCTGGAAAACGGATTGAACAAAGCCCTTAGAACAATGATCATGAACCTTTCAGAGCTTTCAAGGCTAACAAGTAACTCACTGGGCATGCATGCTACAAGTTCACCACCACTGCCTCAGAACAGCACCTGACACAGTGCTAATCTACATGCGGAAGGTCGTTACCAGTGTATTAGTACTGTTTCCACTGTCACAGTAACTAAGAACTAACAGCTGAGAGATGAGGCTTTCTCATCTTTAGTGACATATGGGCAAAAGCGCAAACTCAACTGCAGTTCAACTCTGAAACACTGGCAATAAGTTAACAACTACAATGAGGCCAGTATCTGTGCCCAAAGCACCCTCACTAGCACCAACTCAAGGAGACCCTCTTCAGTCACTATGCAGTTCAGGCTGGCCTTGAACTCACTTTGTAGCCCAGCCTGGTCTTGTACTCGAAATGATACCCCTTCCTGGGATTACGGGTGTGCGCCACTGTGCCTGGCCAAAGTGACCCTTTTCTATAAGCTCAACTGTGACACTCCTGTCCTCAGAAGCTGTCCCCACCCCAACACTTCCCACAGCTCAATCTCCTCCACAGCACTGACCCAGAAGCCTCTTCTTCTGTCAGCTTCTCTCCTTAACAGTTACACTACAACCTTCTGGCCAACAGAGGGGATGAAGGAAGAATTCAATCAATAGCCACTTATACTTGCCACCTCTAAGTTCATACACACACTCTAGGTAAGTAGGTACACACACGCACACTTTACATATGCCACACACTGCACACACCCTACTCCATGCCAACTCCTTTTTTGGGCTGCAACCTGAGAGCAATTTGTCATTCAGGACACTTGTCCCTGAATACTTCAGCTGCAAGATAACAGTTCACAGACCTCATGTCCAAATTTCCAACTGCCTTGTAACGCCCTTTTTGGTATGTTACCCCAGATCCAGGACCAATCCCAGAAGAAGCACCAATCTCAGACATGCCTGTCCTCTCTCTGTTGCTACATGTCTAATGCAATTCTGTTCTTTAGGACACTGAGGTTTCATGGAAGCTAGTGGCCAGCTATGTACATCCCGAGCCCTTTTTAAAGGTTTTTATTTTTGAGACAAGGTCCCACTACGTCACTCAGGCTGGGCTTGAACATTCAGTCCTCTTGCCTCTGCCTCCCAGAATGCTAGGATTACTGCCATGCACCACTGCACCTGCTTTCAGGGTAGCTTCTGGCCTCACTAACCTCTTGAACCAGCAGGGAGGGGTAGGGCTGGTAGGCTCGGACACCTTCTCCTGCCTTGCCCCATCAACAGGCTCTACCCTGAGGTCCTGCAGCACAACTCAACCTTGGGACAGATTTTCCACTGGACAATCTTAGAAGCCTGTTATAAACACAAGCTCCTAAAATCTCTAGTCCTTAGGCATGACAGTGGGACAGAGGACAGCACTGGTCCTATGATGCCAAGGCATCTGTGCTGCTCAGTGTACTGCCTGTGCCAGCATGCTAACTTGGTGGACAGGCAGATTCCCAGGCCTGCGTGAGCCACTGATTCACATCAGCTCTGTGGCTCACTCATACTTTAGAAGCACAAAACCAGGAGCCACTAGTCTCCCATGTCCCTGCTCAGTCATGAGGACACAGCAACTACCGCCTCAGGCTGCCTCCCAGGATGAGCGGTTTGCACATGGGAGCAAGAAGCTGTGCTTCTTTGTTCTGCAGACCCCACTGCACAGAGCACGGAGCACAGAGCTGGGGACATCACACTTCAAGGCAGGGACGCCAGCATCCAGCAGAGGTGCTGACCCTATCGCTCTTCTTTTGGGAGCAGCTCCCTACCCAAGCCTACCCCAGACCCTCAGGCTCACAGCTTTCACTTTCTACTGCACTCTGATGTCCAAGCAAATGAGCACCTTGATGATAAAACCTGGAAGCACTTTACCAAAACAGGGCCACCCATAATCAGAAACTTAATAAGTCTTTTGAGTGATAAAAAATACAGCATTTCCAAACAGTTTTGAAATTTGCTAAATAATTACTCCATTACCTAAGAATAACCAGAACCACATTTAACTCCTAATGAAGTTAAGACGTTGCAAAATGTCTGGCTGTGGAAACAATTTTCATGCTAGATGCTAGCAGGAGGGCTGCACCCCAACTTGAGACCCACAGGATGGAACTGTGTCAAAGAGCTTGCCCAAGAAAACCACAGGGAGGCAGCAGATGCGACAATGAATGCTTGTTTTGGACACATCGTTCCTCACAATGGTGACCAAGAAAGATTAGTATGCAGCTGAAACCTTACAAAGCCCCATGAAAAATAAAGATGAAAACACCTCCACAGGCGCTAAAGCTCATGCTGCTCCAGGTGTGGAGGGCCATGCACCTACTTGGGCGTCTGCTGCACCTCTGCCCACCAACGGTGGTCGGTGTGATTGACAAGCAGCAGGATCTGGCACCACAGCAGCACCAGGGCCGGGTGCGTGGGCACCATGGAGCGCACACGTGCGTTCAGGCTGTCCAGTGTATAGAAGCTGCCCTCACAGGCATCGCTGGTGAAGAGTCTGGTGGCAGCTGCGGTGATCCTCCGGAACATCCCTAGAAGTACACAAAGCAGAGCTGACACAGGGGAAATGTCCTGGTGCTTATCTGAGCCTGACCCCAGGTAGTTCTGTGAAGACTTTATGTTAAAAGATGCACAGGCAGCCCATTCCTATGCTTCCACATTAAAACCATGGCACTGTAAGGGACAGTGACTCTTAGTATGTTATTTTGAGATAGAATAACTCTAGTCTTAGAGCAAGCCTCAAATTGTGTCTTGAGAAACATCCTGGAGGGGTTGTAAAGAGTTAACTTTGCAGTCCTAACTTAGAATCCATCTATCCCTAGAATATGTCTCCAAAGACAAACCTTGCCTGGGTTGTTTCATCCCTTCCCTGGCCCTAGATAAACACTGTAACCATAAAGAAAATGTATGGTTATCTAAAGGGGGACATATGGAACAGACCAGAGCCTGACCCTGTAATGTCGCACAAGGAAAACAACTGTGGACAGGGCTACAACATTCCAATCTGTTACCATGGAAATAAAAAATGTATATAAGGTGTGAACAAAGGCAGTTAAGGGCCCACATTCCTGATCGGCAAATCACAGATGAGAGGTGACCAGTACAAATTATTTCATTAAATTAATAAAACTCCATTTGTACTAAATGAATTCTTTGATCTGCTGTGGAATTCAGCCCAATTTTTGCTGTAACAGCATGTAAGAGAACTCACTTTCCCTGTCCTAAGTAGAAACAGGCGTTGCACTCATCACATGCCCAGGAAGCAACCCTCATCCCCTCCCACCTTCTTCCTCAACTCAAGACAGCTGCTAGGCATGGCCATTGCCTGGACACACTCGAGTGCCACATATAAAATTCAGCAGAACTGTGTGGAGCCTCATGCCCTCAGGGATCTTTCATCTCATCTCTGGACTCAACACCCAAGACAACATGAACACTGTGGAGATGGGCGTTACACTGCATTACTTAGGGATTGCAGCAAGAAAGGCTCTATACACACTCAGCCCAGTTTAGCTTTCTGCAGTACTGGTGACTGAATCCAGGGAGTGCTAAGCTATGTCACTAGCCCTTTTTATTTTTGAGACAGGGTCTCCTTAAATTGCCTTACCTGTCCTTGTACTGGTGATCCTCCTGTCGCAGTCTCCCAAGTAGCTAAGATTACGGCATGTGATGCCATACCTGGATAAAAATGTTTTCTGCAAGTACTTTTTCTTTTCTTCTTCTTTTTTTTTTTTTTTTGTCTTTTTGAGGCAGGGTCTCACTATGCAGTTCGGGCTGGCCTTAAGTTCACTTTGTAGCCCAGGCTGGTCTCAAACTCACAATGACCCTCCTGTCTCAGCCTCCTTAGTGCTGGGATTATAGGCATACACCACTACCCCCAGTTCTGCAAGTATTTTCAAAGGTACTTAGGGGAACATGTAAATGCAGAACTGTGGACCCAGAAGCTAACTGAACTTCCCCCTGCCTCTAGCCATGCCATCTGGTTCTAAACTGGTCCATCTTGGAGCAAGAGAGGGATACTGATTACCCCCAATGTAGTATACTGGAGGACAGGTATCTTTTGTGGTTGTTCTGTTAATGTTGGATCCAATTTGAAAAGGCAAACAACTCTGGTATAAGGTTCCTCTGGTCCAACAAGAGGGGCAGCACATAAACAGAGATCAAGGTTACTCCTCAGACTAAGTCTAATCAACACCTCCTATTCTACCGAGTAGAATAAACTGCCTTTGTTTAAGCAATGGTTAAACACAAATTACCACCTTTACATGCTCAGTGTACCTTATTTTTATAAAAATACAAGATGATTTATTTCGAGACCTAGCAAGACCTATCTCAAGACCAAGCAAATGTCTGTCACCTGCTGTCTGTAGATAAATGTGTGGCCATACTGATGGAGCGGAGAGAAACAGACATTAACACACCCTCAGCCCCGTCCGCAAACACTAGACCAATGAGACAAGTGTCCACAAATGCTAGAGCAAGGTCCGTGTGCCCAGTGAGCCACACTCCTCCAGTGTGGCTGCTCTTGGTGTCTTGGCCTGTCCTGAGGGGAGCCACCTCAAGGACACTGGCCAATCTCAGGTCTCCAGCAGCTCTTGTGGCTACCAGCCAGCCAGAAAAGACCTGATGGCCCACCATGGTTTTTGCTGGTCAGTACTGAGTCTGGAGGAAATGAAGAGGGGGAGGTTGGGGTAAGGGGACAGTGAGCACCTAAACCACCCGGACAAGCAGCAGGTCGCAGTAAGGCTGTTCTTACCCAGAGGGAACTGAGAAGTATCCTTTGCTCTCAGATCCAGGCCAATCAATGCCAAAAAGTTCAAATGACCAATACACTAAGAACCACTACAAATGAGGCACATTTTCTTGACTTTAAAGCTGTTACTGTGGTCAGTAAAGCAAAAGCCCATAGATCTTCAAAAATTCTTCCAATGTTGGTAAATAAGAAGGCTCAAAACTATCACCTATTATCAACATTAAATCCTGCTGCAGCCCACAGTGACAGCACCTAGCCATCTGGTAAGTCTTGCTGAACAAAGGAAGGCTAGACACAGTGACTAATTCTTATTCTAAAAGTACGCGCATGATCTGTATATAAAACCCAACCACAGCGAGGGTCTTCTGACTGCAAACGTGCCCTGCCACATCTTGCTCGTTTCTGGTTTGGCTTTGATGGAAATTATCTCTAAAACTGGAACGGAGAGGCCTTTATACCTGTCCCAAACCATCAGTTCTAGCTGCTCCTCATCCTTCTCCTGGAAAGTAACCATTCTTCTCCTCAGAGAAATGCTACCCAACCCTTCCCTGGCCTAAGCTGGCCAGAACACTGGGGGCTCAAGGCCACCACCTGCCACCTAGGGTCAGGTCACTCACACTCAGACTGGAGGTTGGGACCACAGCCATCAGGAGGGCTCCTTCTGCTATGGGAAAAGAGCCCAACAGGGAGCAAAGCCAACTGAGGGCAGAGGCGGGTGTGGAAGAAGCATGCTGACCACAGGTGAAGCACCAGGCGCAATGCACCTGAGCCAGCCCACTGGGCTCACCTGAGCATGCACACTGCTTTCCACTTTGGTTCAGGATGAAGTCTCATCCCTGCCACTGAGGACGACTGAATGCAGGAACCACAGTGTGGTACATTGCTTTAGATGACTTCAGACATTACGCATTCACACTATCCTGTTAAAGGTGAGACAGCTCACTTATGCCGCCGTCAAATGTTTAAAACAGAAAGAAACCCTCAGGTTAATTCATTTTTTTCCCAATTTTTAACAATTGTGGTCAATACATATAGCATAAAATTTATCATCTTAGGCACTTCTAAGGATAGAGTCTGGCAGTAAACCCATTCATAATATTGAACAACCATCACCACTACTCATCTCTATCATTCTTTACAACTTTAAAACTGAAACTCTGCACCCACTAAACAATAGCTTTCCATCCTTCCTCTTGCTGACCACTAGCAACCACCTTTCTGCCTCCATGGCTGTTACAGTTTGGAACTAAACTGTCCCTGCACATCTCCTGTGTTCAAAGGTGGAGCTTTTGGAAGGTGCCTGGATTGTGTGGGCGCTACAATCATCAGCAGATTCACCTACAGATGCATTCGCAGCAGAAAGCGCGGTCAGGTGAGGCTAGTTGGAGGTAGTTAGTTACTGGGGTGAAACCTGGAAGGGTGTGTTCCTGTCCCCAGCCCCTTCTTTCTCATTCTGCTTCAGGGGTTGAGCAACTTTTCTCGTCTGGGCCCTTTTACCGTCCACTTATGCCCTGGCCCCAAACATGAACTGACTCTCTGAAACTGAGAGCCACAGTGAGCCCTTCCTCTAGGTTGTGGGTGTCAGATGTTATGTCCCAGGGGTGTAAAAATGACCAATACAGTGACTCTGAGTGCTGAGGGCTGCAAGTGGGGGCCTACAGTATTTGTCTTTCTGAGTCCAGTTTATTTTACTTATGGTAAGTTCTCCAGACTCATCCATGTTGTAACCTATGCTAAAATCTTCCTTTTTCAGGCTGAAAAATAACAGTAAAATCTTGGATTGCAAGTACCTTATTCTCCAAGTGTTCTGCCATATAAGCAAACATTTCCAACAAATTTATTTATTTATTTATTTATTTATTTTTTTTCCCGGGACCGGGGATCGAACTCAGGGCCTTAGTGCTTAGCGGCAAGCACTTACCCCACTGAGCTGTACCTCCAGCCCCCAACAAATTTAAACTTGATAAACAAATGCTGTTCTGTAATACAAGTAGTGCATGACACTGAACATCACATGATCACAACAGCCAGTGGTTCTCTCCCTCTCCGCTCTCTCTCTCTCTCTCTCTCTTCCTCTCTCCCTCCTTCCCTCTATGGGATTGTGGGTAACTATCTCCCAAAAGCAAGAGATTATGGAGGAGATCTTGTCTGCAGAGGAGGAGAAAAAGTTGGAGGAGTCCCTCACAATAGTACAAAATTTTGTAGAAAAGTACCACCCAAAAATAAAGCAGTAGTAACAGTAACTGATGAATCTGTTTAATAATAATGAAATGTCATATTTCTGTGAAATCCTCAAAAGAAAGCAAAAGCAAGTTTCATTGTACAGATTCCTTATCAAAGCTGCATGAAAAGGAAAAGATTCTATCAAGCCAATCAATAGCAGTGATTGTGTCAGTGACAGTGCAAGTTGTCCTACACAATAAACCTTCCCCCGTCTCCCTCACACCAGCCTTGAAGATTTTCCCATTGAGTACAAATTAATTTACTCTGCTTTTATTTTGTATTTTATTATTCTGTATTAATTACAGTATTTTATTATTATTTTATTTATTTTTTATCTTTGAGATAAGAATTTCACTGTGCATTTCTAAACTCACTTCATAGCCCAGACTGGCCTTGACTTGCAGGGATACTCTTGCCTCTGCCTCCCAAGCACTGGGATTACAGGCGTGTGTCACCATACCCAGCTATATTATCGTATTGTAATCACTTTTATATGAATATTTTTGGGTTGTAGAATGAAACATTTAAGCTTTCATTATTTCTTATAGGGAAACATAAACATGTGCTGATAGACAAGTGCTTTGGATTATAAGCATATTTCCGGAATGAGTTATGCTCACAGACCCAGTATTCTATCTTGCGTATATACAAGGTTTTGCTTATCCCTTCATCCACTGATGAACTTGCTGGCTACTGTGGATAATGAATGCTGCTATGAACACTAGCATAAACATCTTCCAGCCATACTGCTTTCCATTTTTCTGGGAAAGCAGCCTGACGGCAACTTGCTGGGCTGCTTACTCTTTTCCCCTCAGGACACACTATCCAACAGCAAAGCACATAGAGCAGAGGTTCTGCCCCAAGCATACAGTGCAGGACAGGGATACCATGGATGCAGCCAATCTACCTACCAGACTTGAAGATGTGGATAAGGCACATGAGCAGGGTGCCTAGTTCTTGGCAGTAGAAAGTATGCTGCTGTTCATTCATTTCTACCTTCAGCTGCTTTGTAACAATGTCCTCTAAAAGGATCCCAACCAGTTGTAACAGAAACCTTCCAAGAAAACAAGAGGGATGAAAGTCAGGTGACTATTACACAGCATGTGTGCCAAGTACACATGGGACATACAGAGTAAGTCAGGAAAAACAGAGGCACAGGCAAGGCACACCGGGCGTCTGCTAATCCACTGCAGGTACTGAATGCACACTGGCTTCAGCAACTTGCTTCAGCTGAAGCACAGAGGGCCACAGGCCACACACACGTACTGAGCAGGCTCCACGTTCATCTCTCCCAGCAACCCTGGGCAGCTCTCCTGATGGCAACCAGGATAGCCAACCAAAGGTGCTGGGGCAGAGGGAGCAACTCAAGAAGCAGCTCTAATATAAAGAAACTTGGGTAGGGGACAGACTCTTGTCCACAAAGCAGCATTTCCAAGTGTTCAATCCATACTCCAGCCCTGGGGAACTCATAGGGAGAAGACAGAGCTGACGACACTGCAGGCACATCCTCTTTGGCAGGGGAATCTCTTGAGCACCGACAGCACACAGCCCTTTAGCACATGGTGAGCATAAACATGAGCTCAACTTTGAAGGCTTTCTCAGAGTTTGAACTTCTTTACAGACAACACATAACCTTACTGCCTGAGAGAGTGGACCATGCCCTGCCCAGCACACAGTCAGCCACTCTGTCAAGTCTTTAATGAGGACAAAATGGAATGTGACACAGCCTGAAGAGAGGCACAGAGCTAGGGGCCCAGGTAAAGCGGCTGGACTAAAACATAGCAACACACATTTCTTCAGCTTGCACACAGAGCTGGGGCTAGACCAGCACTTATTCCAGATGCACTGATCACCAGGCACCATTTATCTTCCCAAAGAAGATGGCTGTAGGCTTAGATATGGAGCACACCTCGAGAATGTTTCTTCCGGGGAACTCCTCAATTGTTTCCCTTCACTGTGTTCTTCTGGTGTCGAATTACTGCTCCCATCTCTTAGCCTGCTAATTACTGAACAGGAGATTAAATATGGAGAGAAGGAGAGCTCCTGAATGCGAGAGAGAACAATATCCTCAGTTGACTGGGAAATCAGAACCCTCAGGATGGCTAGGATTCCAGATATCCACAGCTGGACAGTGCTCACAGAGGCCTAAAGGAGACAAAGTAAGTAAGTTATAGCTACAGAAAGAAACAAATACTACATTTCACCCAACTGCCAATTTTATAAAAGAAAATTATCCCAGTTTCACCATTCCATCATTAAATCCCTACACCACTGCTTCTCCTGGCGGGGCCCTGCGACAAGGCAGCAAATGCCAATCCTCTGCCACACCCTCTGTAGCAACTCTGTCTGCAGAAGCCCTCCAGTGGTTCGGGGGCATTGGGAGACTCACCAGTGTGCTTGGAGTGACGAACATACTGCGCAAAAGCATGTCCACTGGGCGGAGGGAGGAAGGGGCCAGAATCTCAAACAAAGTGTTTAGCACTCCAAGGGCTTCATGAGAGTCAATGTGCATCTGTGGGATTAAACATCACAGATGTTCCCAGGTGAGCCTACACTGCAAATACCAGCTGCACATCTCCAGGTACAAGGGCACGGTCACCATTACCACCTTGCATTGAAGGCCTGAGTTCGGCATCAAAACAAGCCACTTCTCATGCTAGCAGCTACTTTTTCCCCATGATGGCAATCTTTTCAACTTAGATTTTATCCCAAATAATACTTGTTTTCAATGAAAAGGTCAAACATACAAAAGTATGAAATGAATCATCTGGAAGTGGCCACTCTAATGCAGTTGTTGTGAGCACTTTGGGACCCAGATTTCATGTATCTTTTCCTACAGGTGTATGTGGGATGTGACACACACTGCTTCTTTTATTTTGCACCAGAACTCGCACTCAGGACCTTACACTTGACAGGTCGGTGCTTGTGCTGCTGAGCTATATATCCCTGGCTCTCTTCTTTCAGTTTTTGCTATACCTGGACCTGACTGCCACCTTGCCCATTAGCAACAAACATTAACAAACAGGCATATATCTCTGTTTCCTTTCTCCATATTCCTAACCTACCCATCCACACATAGGTAGGGAGGTTCTTGTTTTGTTCTGAGAAAGTGCATTAGGAAACTGTCTGCTTTTCTTGTTCTGGAATGCAGTGAACTCCCAAGGTGCTCCGTTGGCTGGAGTGGGTACAGCCTGGGCACTGTGCTCACTGATGATCAGCTTACTGAGCTGGTAGTTGACCTGCTGCTGACAGCTGGGCCTGGTCCCAAGAGGAGGGCCACTGGGCCACATCTGGAAGAAGGGTGTGTTCTTGCCCCTAGCTCCTCCCTGCACTCTGCTTCCTGGCTGCCATCGCCTGAGCCCCTTCTCCTTACAAGGCTCCTTGCCCTGCAATTTCTGTCTTGGAGCCAGACAATTAAGGACTGAAACCATAAGCTAATATAAACCTCACCTCCTTTACACTGCAGCGCCAGGTATCTTGTCCCAGTCATGGGAAAAGTGACTAATACACATGGTAAGGGGTTGGGGATTTAGCTCAGTGGTAGAACATTCATCTAGCAAGCAGAAAGCCCTGGGTTCAGTCCTCAGCATCAGAAGATGAAAAAGCAAAAGCAAAGTCATAAGGCAACTGATTTAAATTCTAACTTTACTTACTTTTAATGAATACAAAACACTGCCAACTAATTCTATGTATCAACCATGTCCCTGCTGATGATGGGCACTGACTCTGATATACAGCCTTGTAACAACTCTGATTCAATGATGAGTAACTACTCAGTTACTTTACAAATGATAAGGGAAAACCTAGAAAGCTAAAGATCAAACAAAATACCTGCATAACCAGAACGAAGGACACGGTGTAATAAAATAGGAAAGCACACAAACTGTGGAATGAGACTTGGGCAACCTTACTCCTAGAACTCTCGAGCTGTGTGACTTCTGAGCCTTGCTTTCCCTAGACAGCCCCAACATGGAGGTTACTGCAGGAATAAAGGGAATCATCCGCCCTGTGACTGTGCAGAGAACCATCAAAGGAGAATACATTACAATCTGAGGAAAAGCTGTTCACCAATCCCCTTTGATCAGGATCTTAATCTACCCTGAAAGAAGTCATAATTACTGCAAGACAATGAGCCAGGACTGCAGTGACAAACCTGCTGCTTGGCAAGCATGGGCAGGATGATGTCGGCAACTTGCCGAGACAGCCGTTTCCACTTGTCCTCGTTTTCTTTGTGGCACTGCTGCAGGACGAGGATGAACATTTCCAGCACCTGCAAAAGCCCAAGTTTGTACACACCAAGGAAGCCTGCTGGCCTGGCACACCCTGCTGTCCCTAGGCACACACATCCATCCCTCAGACTGGTCCCAGGGCAGCTACAAGGCTCTGGGATCCAAGCAGAGGTGGCACTCTCACAACCACTGTGAGGATAGAGGAAGCCGATACAGTCCTAACCCCAGCACATGTGAATGGAGGAACCAAAAGAACACACAAGCAGAGACCAGCAAGTTCCTCTAGTTTCTCTTGCTCAGGGTAACCCATGCTCCGTGTTATTGCCATGGAATTTACAAGACTTCATGATCACAGAAAAGGCACAAAATGAAAAGCATTCTCACTAATTTTTAGGGAAACTCAAATACAGCCTGACTAACCTATCCTGCAGGTAATGTTATCTTTGCATTTGTTAAAATAAAAACAATAAAGGAAAGGAGATAGTAGGGAATCATCACTGGATGTTATATTACCTAGTATTATCTTTGTGTTTGTTAACACAAAAACAATAAAGGAAATACCAAATTACAGAGAAAATAGGGAGTTAACACTGGACGCTGTATTACAGAATGTTATCTTCATCTTTGCTGCTCAGTTACATAGATGATGGCTCGTTCAGTTAATCATTTTCCTCCACTTTGTCTCCGTTGTTCTACCACCCTATCAGTGATCTTCCCACTGGTAATAACTGTGCATTTTGGTTTATTTACTCCCTCATGCTCTCACTTTGAGAAGAGATTTGGCTGCTTCTAATTATGCTGTATAATACGTGGGTGTACACAAATGCTATGGCAGGTGGTAGAGAAGAACCCTTTGGCAAGCCCTCATTGCCATCAGGTGGCCGGTTGAGTAGGCAAGGTTACACAGCAAACCGCCAGGCTCTGACGGCACGTCTGCGTCTGTAGGCTCAGGAGAGTCTTCATAGCCGTCTCACACTGGGCATGCCCTGCCAGAGGCTGGGGTCACGGAGCGCTAGTGGCTTGCCTCGCCGGAGGCCAGGGGCATGGGCCAGGGGCATGGAGCGTGGAGCGCAGTGGCTCATCCCACTGGGTGCCAGGGGCGCAAAGCACCAGTGTGCCTTCACACTTTTGTGTGCATTAATTAATTCCACACCAGTGTTCTCTGAGGTGTCTCCTACCATCCTTGGCATAGCACTCACTTTAGACAGACATGGAGTCACCCACTGCCTACTTGTATAAGCACAGCTTCCTGGCCCCAGCTATAACAGTGGAAAGCAGGGGCTCTAATAAGGCCACGTGGCCCTGAAACTCGCTGTGCTATCAGCTGGTGGGTTACAGGACACACTGGTTCACTAAGTGCAGCTGCTTGCTCTCAAAATGCTGTATGGTACTTGAAATGTTACTGTAATCAGGAAATCAAGCATTAAGTATTTCACTAAGTATTACACAGATTGATCAAAACATGAATACACAAGTACAGGTTCCCTAAAGAAAGCTTACGGTTTCATAAAGATTCAAAGACAGAAAAAAGAACATAGAAAGTAAGTGAGTCTTGTGCAACAGCACAGGTTTACACAGAAACCAAGCAAGCTGAGCTGGGGCTGTCTCCAAATTTCTTCTTCCCTTAAGGAAAACAATTAAAGGCTGGCTCAGAGAACAAGACCCTGCCCCTGTCAAAATAGCAGGAAGTTAAAAAAATGTCTTTAAATTATTTCAGACTTGAGTCTTGTATGTTTTCTCAGAATTCTCCCAAAGTGATGTTATTCAGTAACTGATTCTTGGCCCTTGCTTTGGAAAAAAGGGCCCAGCCTCACTATCTGGAAAAGTGTCAAGACTATCAGCCAGGCAGCAGGTATAGCCTGGGCTGACCTGACTTTAAAGACACACCTAAGTGCCGCAGCAGGCTGTTATCATTGAAAGCTCTTAAAGCGTCACTGTCACAGGCCTCCTGTACCGCCTGCCTGGACCAGGCTCTCCCCAGGTGTCAGCACTGTCACCCACTGCAGTGCATGGGCTGGACCACACAGCATTCCTTCCCATGTCCAGGGACAACGAAGAGCCCCTGAGCATCACCATACCTCCCTCCTACCTGATGGTACTGGATAAGTCGCAACAGCATCGACACCACCACCTCCTTCTGGGTTTCAAGCTCCTTCCCTGCATCAGCTTTATTTGTTCCTCTTAACACAAAAAGGTCGTGGACTATGGGCTGCAGAGCTGGGATCGCTGTGGGTATAAGAGTGTGCTAGTAAGAACTTACAAGAAAACGATGTTTGCTAGATAGGTCTAAATACCTCCAAAATACTTTGATGAAATAAAGAAAATCATAACCCATACTTGTTCGAGATAAAGGATGAAGTTTATCCATGAGTGTTGTGAAATCATAATACCACTGAGGAAACTCAAGGTCCTTCCCCTGAACACTAACAGTTCTGTGAAGATTTCTTATAACAAAGGATCAGACCATGGAAGTGCGCAGCTGTAATCCCAGCACACGGGAGACTGAGGCAGGAGGATTGCTATGCGTTCAAGGTCAGCCAGGGCTACATTGTGAGTTTGAGGCCAGCCTGGACTACATAGTGAGACCTTGTCTCAAGAAACTAAAATAAATGAATGAATGAATGAATGAGTGATGGCATGCAGCCAAGGGTAGAGACCTTGAGAAACAAACATACATGAGGCCCCAGGACCATAAAAAACAAAAAAACAAAAAACAAAAAACAAACAAAACCCACAAAAAGGAAGAAAAGTCAGTCTAGAATTTCTATAATGTAATCACTTCTGATAAAAGGTGATTAAAATCAAGAGTCAATTTAAGGCCAGGTATATAGCTCAGTGGCACAGCACCTGCCTAGCAAGTGTGAGGTCAGATCATGAGTTCGATTCTTGGTCCAAAAAAAGTCAATTTAAAAATAATAAAGCTTTCAAGTAATCAAATTAGCAACATCCACACAGAAACAATTTGACTTATCTATATTTTTCCTATAGAATACATTTAGTTATAATTTAGAAATGTTTTAGGTGAACTTAACTCTCTCATTAGGATAAAAGGTTTTCCCCAGCTCTTGCATTGGTCCAAAACAGAAGTCAAACTAATTTCACTGGTCTATTATAACCACATAGCAAAACTATAAAATAAATGAGTTTAACTGGTACACAGATCCTCAGTTCACACACACACACACACACACACACTGACCTGCATTCTGACCCTTGGTGACACCCCCATAAACTCTCTTGCCCCTAAGAACACTTACACTCAGGTAAACTTGCTGATCTTCCGCCCAGTAAGCAAGCACTCTACCATACAGTACTGGGTTTGGCTGCCCCCAAGTTCTCTGTCCAAAAACCCCCTAAGTCCAGGAAAACCTAATTTTCTGTATTCAACATTTGTATTTTCAGCTAAACACACTGACCTGAATGCTAGGATTTCAGCACTCAGTACTTCTGCTGAGGCACCATCCTACGGAAGCTCCACCCTGTCTCTTAGTACTGCCCTGCCCATGCTCTCCCTACAGATGCAGAGGCAGACACAGCAAGGGGACACTGCCTATAGTGGCGTGGTAGAGGCTTTCTCCTGTCTGTGGGTCCCTACAGTCTGAAGATGCATCCCTACCAAACAGCAAAAGCTTAGGTTCCTGGTGTCTTAGTTAACTTCTCTCTCGTTGCTGAGATCAAATAGCTGATACCTAAGGTTAAAGGAAGAAAAGTTGATTTAGCTCACAGTTTGCAGAGGTTTCAGTCCATAATCAGCTGGTTCCAAGGGAAGGTGGCACATGGCAAAAGGGCAACAACAGTTCATGGAGGTGGAAGACAGCAAAAACAACAAGAGCAAAAAGGAGGTGGCTGCACCTTGTTCCAGAATTTGGTACCAGAGAAGTTGGGTTGTTGCTATGACTGTACCTGACCATGTGGTTCAGGAGCCTTTGGAAATGGCCTGTCGGAAGAGTTTGGGAATGCTGGCTGAAAAAGTAGAGCTGGAACACCTAGGCTGTTTTGCATGAAAGATTCTGATCTGAGCTCAGAAGACCAGAAGGCTGACAGAAATTCTGCGAGTAAAGATGAGGCTCAGATTTCTGTTGGGAAGAAAGACTGCCTTGGCTGCTGGCACTCCAGACAATGTGTTACAGTTTGGCAGAAAGTTCATCTGCATTTTTCTTGTGTCCAGAGACTGTGCTTGAGACTGCAATTACGTGTGGCAGAGTAATTAATCTGGCAGAAGAAATTTCAAGGCAGTCTGAAGTTGAGGCAGTGGCACAGCTACTGTTGGGAGCTTTTAGCTACATTTATGTTGAGAGTCAAGAGCAAAGAGTCCAGCAGAATGACTCAAAACATTATGAGTTTGGTCAGAGAGGAAGCTCTAGTAAAGCTGTGGACTATATAGAACAGAGGAGATCGTGATTGCTGAGAAGGAACAGGAGAATAGAAAAGACGGCCTGAGGGCATCAAAAGAAGCAGCAAGTTTCCCACTCTGCCACCTCAAATTGCAAAAAGTGAAAGGCTCTGCTTTGTGAAGAAAGCCACAGAGCCCATGTTCCAGAATGGCAGCAGCATAGAGAATTTGTTCCTCAGATTTGGATTCAGAGTGCTCAGTGAACCAAGTACTTGACATCTACAGCCAAGAAAGAGGGAAGCCTGGCTACTTCTCCCGCTGGCAGCAGACCTGCACGTCATCATGGGGTGCTGGTTTTGGATGCATGGAAAACAGAAGAGTTGTAGAATCAGGAAGGCTTGGGAGGCCAGTATATGTGCCCCTGAAAGGGCGGTGTATGGGGCTGGGAATATAACTCAGCAGCACAAGTACCTGCCTGGTAAGCGCAAGGTCCTTAGTTCGATTCTCAGTTCCAAAAAAATTTAAAAAATAAAATAAAGGGCAGTGTATGAAGCTGTGAAGCCAAAGGAGCAGTGGAGACCCCAGAAGTATGGAGAAGCCAGGAATGTGGACCATCTAAGGAAAGTTGCTAGGTGGGAACAGAGCTGGCCCAAGAGAAGCCACCAGCAGTACCATAGCGGCAGAGCCACTCACGCCCTTTGGAGTTCACATCTTGCCACAGATAGCTTGGATGCTGCACACAGAACTACAGAACTTAATGTTTGCCCTGCTGGATTCTGGACTTGCTTTGCTTCCATTCCTTTGTATCCTCTTGCTTATAACTTTTGGAATGGAAATGTCTATCTTGTGTCATTGAATGTTGGAAGCACTTAACTTTCCATTTGTACAGCTGCTTGCAGCTAAGAGTTTGCCTTAAATCTCAGAAGAGACTTGGGATTTGTACTTTTTAGCAATGCTAAATGTGTCGGAACCTTGGCAAGTCTTGGTGGTGAACTAAATGCCTCTTGTATATAAAGGGATGTGCATGAGCCTTTGGGAGCCAAAGGGCAAAATGTTATGGTTTGTGTCTAGATGTCCCCACAAAGCCTCATACAGTCATGGGGAGCAGCTTCTAGAATTTGTGACTCATTCATGGTCCAACGCTGGGATTAAGGGTGTGAGTGCTACATCTGCCCTAGGGTGGGCAGCTGTATACAATATAAGGGTGTGAAAGAGCTTGCTCTCCTCTCTCATTTTTTGCTTTTATCATCCTCTGCCACCATGAACTGTTGTCCCTGCCTTGGAGCCAGCTGATTATGGATTGAAACTTCTACAAACTGTGAGCTAAATAACCCACCCCTTTTAAAGTTGGGTGTCAGGTATTTTGTCTAAGCAATGAGAGAAAAGTAACTAAGGCACCTGGCAAAAGAGAAGGATGGATCAACAGGGAAATGCCAGGCAATGATTTCTAAAGGGCCCAAGATTTACACTGTACTCACACCTCCTCTTGCTCTCACAGGCTGGGAGGAAGCTACCTGAATAGCAGACCACTTGCTTGGGTTCTGATTAAAACTCCTGTGAAATAACAACGCAAAACAACCCCAAATCAAAGTTCAACCATACCCTCCTATACCACTGGAAAACAAGTAAAAATGTGAAGGCAGGTTGGATTTAACAATTTTGCTGGGCTGACATGTAGCTCAGTGGCAGTATTTGCCTAGCATGCCTAAAGCCCTAGATTTGATCCTTAGCCTTACAAAAAGAAATACGTAAAAATCTGATTTTCTGTTTCACATAAATAGCAACATTTCTGTTTATTTGTCTATACTTTACTTAGTGATTTTTATATTTTTCCTCCTAATTAAATCATACACTCCTTCAAGTATATAGCATGGTCTTTTCCTAAACATCTGTGTATTCATCAGCACACATATAGACATGAACGTACACACACAAACCCACACACAACACACTGACACACACACGTGCACACACACACTGCCCCAGGCAGCACAGAGCCAGCATTCAGGGTTGAATGTTGGTGAGAGAAGAGTAACACTGTCGGGCACATCATGACACTGGAGGCAGGGGAAGTGTAGTCCCTTACCATGTGTCACAGCCTTCCTCCCGCTGGCCATGATACCATCGCAGAGCTGGATGATTTTAGGAATTCCAATGATCTGCTTTGAATGGTAGCGTTCATAAGACAGCAACACCAGGAAGAAAAAGATGTTTGGTATAATTGCCTCTGATTCCCTGGAAATAAAGACAACCAGTTAACCACTTCTTTTACAATTATGATATAGGATCAACATAAATAAAAGAATAACTCAAGACTCAACTCTAAAACACAGTGTGCCCTAAGCTAAAGCAGCCCAGCAACCTAACTTAATCCCACCACAAGGACAACCAGGGTCTGAGAGGCCATACGGCAGCAAGTGGCAGGCAACTGGCAACATCAGAGGCCCAGCAGGTATAATCTTACTTCCCCATCTGCCCTTTCACTCTCAGACTCAAGGGAGAAAACAGTGGGGCATCTTATGTAATTAGAAAATAGCCAAACATTCCACTTATCTACAAACTAACTTAAGACTTTCAGAAATTTGGGATTTTATTTTTAATTACTGTACTTACAAACCTGTAACAGGCATGACAAGATGTACTAAACCCTTAATGCCTAGCAAGGAAAAGCTGCACTCAATGTACGTAAAGTATATAATCACTCTCAATAAAGACATTACTAAAAAATGCTTTTTCTAAGGTTAGAAGAAGTGGCTGGGCATGGTGGCGCGCGCCTGTAGTCCCAGCTACCCGGGAGGCTGAGGTGGGAGGATCGCTTGAGTCCAGGAGTTCTGGGCTGCAGTGCGCTATGCCGATCGGGTGTCCGCACTAAGTTCGGCATCAATATGGTGACCTCCCGGGAGCGGGGGACACCAGGTTGCCTAAGGAGGGGTGAACTGGCCCAGGTCGGAAACGGAGCAGGTCAAAACTCCCGTGCTGATAAGAAGTGCTCCATCAGATTAGAGTCATTTAGAAATCTATTACATATCTTTAAATGCTTTGAAATGTGAAATGGAAACTGACAACATACATAACTATCAGGTGCACAACTACTTCCACATCAGTCCAGAAAAAGTTTTAATTTTAAGAGAAATAGAAAGTATATATACCCTATTACTCTAATTTTCATAAGGGTCAAAAAAACCAAAAACAGTCAAGATGTCTAATAGTGCTTTAAAGGAAACATCTATATTAATAACCTAAAATTACACATATACTCACAACAGGGATAAGAACTTGAAAACAGCAACATGCTTACCTGAACTGGCCTACTTCAATGTATTCAAACTGCTTTAGCACAAATCCAATGAACACCTGTAGGCAGGAAAATAAGAGTTTCACCTCAACAGTAAGATCAAAACACAAATACTGGCTTTCTTTTCTTCCTGCACAGCTGTGTAAAATCTTAATAAGATTCCTGATTTATTTACAATCAAGAACTCAAATCTACTCTCAACTCAAACAAGGTAACCGCAGAGCACTTGAGCAATCCTTTTGAAACCAAGTTTACTAAACAATGCAGTAAAACCTCACTGGGAAAACAAACCCCAGGAGATGCCAGGAATCACCCCAATCACATCTGGGGGGCCGTGAGCTCCAAGGGAGGGGTGACCAGAGCAGCACAATGCCCAAGTCTTCTCCCTCCCACCCATACTTGGAGTCCTGCATGACCACAGAGGAGCAGTGGCAATCGATGGCAAGAGAGCTGGTTTGTGTCACTGTTGCCCTGACAGGAAGTTCCCACAGATTAGACATGGGACTCACACCCACTGACCCTGAGCCCTGTGCAGAGTGCAAGTTTGTCTGCTCCGGTCTCCCACCCTTGTTCACAGAACTGTCTTGTAATGCAGGACAAGCAGAAGGCCAGAGTGCTAATGCCAAGAAAGCACCTTTTCCTGAGTAAGGGCAGTTGGGAGAGGGCTTTGCTGGTGTGAGGCAGAGGGCTGGGACCTGGGGGTGGGATGTGCTTACTACATCAAAGTCAGCACGTGTAGAGGCCAGCAGGGCACACGGGAATCTCAGCTGGCCCCTGTCAAGAGCTAAGTAGTGGATGGAAACTGTAGGAAAGCAGAAGGGAGCAAAAAAAATTACTACACCTATGAGAAAAGGTTCCAGGGACAATGAGTATACAAAGAATCTGGAAGGACTGCTGAATCTGCTCATGAGTCTGTGCCACAGTGGAGAGCTGTTTACTCTCTGCCTACTAAGAACAGCCTAGAAAGAGGCCACAGTCTGCAGCTATCCCATACGCACACCAGCTTCTACCTGTGCCAAAAGGACGAAAGACAACCACTGTCTCCAACACAGTACTACTGACGCAGCAATCAGTGCCCTGGCTTCCTTGGGGCACCCAGCTGTGGTCCCAGACGCCCTCATTCCTGAGCCCCTGCCCAGGGCCCAGCAGCCCAGGGCCATAGACCAGGCTTCTCCCCATACCACCTTGAGTACCAGAGGAGGTAGGTGAAGAACAGCGGGCCACTTACACTGATTTGTTCCTGACAGCTTTCATACTGGAAGAAACCATGAAAGGTCAGGCCATGTCAAAGCTCTGCCACCATTCCTCTTCATTACAAACAGGCCCCACCCCAGCCCACCTGTGGGGAAATCACAGCTTCCCTGATTCTGCTGGGAATGGAGGCTCCAAGACGAGTAAAGAAAGCAACAGGCTGTGAGGACAGATAGTAAGGAATTATAGTACTTCCACGTCAAGAAACCCTTTCCTCACATAGATAGTTACCTGAGCTCATAGCCCAAAAATGAGTCCCACTTTGATGACCTAAAGGTAACTTCAATAAATGAAGGCACCACCAGTCGTGCCTCCTAAAGGAACATGACCGGCTGGGAAGGGACAGGAACCCTCCTGCAAGACCACACGGCTCCCTGCATGGGGTCCAGGAGCACAGAGGTGAGCAAACTTTTTTAACTGCTTGAAACTACAGACCCTGTGCTCCCTTCGGCAGCACATATACTAAAATTGAAACTGCAGGCCCTAAGTAATGATATGTTTTATAAGTCTCTGGATTTTGCAAAAATTATACTGTACCTTACCATTTAAATTCAAAGATATCTTAGAGTGGGGTGTGGGGCTGTATAAGAAGACCTCTAGCAGGTGTTTAAAGACCAACCCAAGGACAGCATGACCCAGACAGGGAGCACCCAAGCCTTCTGCACCTGTCACTTCCAAGCAGGAGGCGAGAGGCAGCAACCACTGGGGGAAACCTCACTGAAGAGCAAACCTCACTGCTCTTCAAGGGAGAGGAAAGAGGAACATGACAAACCTGATCCGAGTCCAGAAGGCAGTAATTCACCCGTAACTGAACCAGCTGTGCCAGCAAATCCAAAACCTGCTTCTGCAACTGCACAGAGGTTGTTGTCGTGTACTGTTTCAAAGCTTTTATGACAAGAGGCTCAAATAAACGAATGTGGTTGTGAATAGCATTCTGTTAAAAGGAGAAAGAACCTGTAAGTACATGTCCACCAAAGGCTTTAGGCAAGTGATCTGGGAGTCTCAAGCACCTGTGTTCATGATGTGGTCCACGAGCTGCCACCAGGGCAAGCTACTTACCTTGTCTGCACGGTTCTTTGTAACACTTGTGAGGTTTGACTTGAGCTGGGAGGACACTTTCTGGAGCACATCAAACCACCTGCCAGAGGGAAACAGAGCAAGTTGAGAACTTCTGTCAGCATTCAGCCACCCTCCAGGTCACACCAATACACGCTCACAAGACAGAGGTATGAGAAGAAATTCAACTGCAAGGGCCCTCAGCACAGAGGGGCATGTGCCGAGATAGTAAAACAAGGTGGGATGTGCAGCTGCCTGACAGCCCAAGTCTGGCCACCTAGAGAAAGTGATTCAAGCCTGAGCTTTTCTGCTAAGGAGAACTCACTCCTCGAGTCCTGAAGACTTGAGAGAGGTAACAGCCATTGAAGACTGGCAATTACCAGGCGGCTTTCTTGGGGAAAAAAATAAATATTCACATCAATGATATCGTTTTCTTTCTATGGAATATATCTGAAATTATAGGACCAACACTGCTGAGTGTTATGGCACATGCCTATAGTCTCAGTTACTCAGAGACTAAGGAGAGAGGATCCTTGATCCCATAACATAGTGAGACCCAGCTCAAAAACCAACAAGCAAAAAGTACCCAGTAACACACTCATGTGATCATACACACACTTACTTGCCTATGTTCACCATACATAATTACAAAAACATTTAAATAGACAATCCCTGAAATCTGGATATATAGCATGTACAGACTTTCCTCATTTAACGATTGAATTCTGGTCCAGCAACGAGGTTGTTATATGAATTGGTCACTAAATGAGGAGTTGGGTATAGTGTGTACATTACAATATTCAGAACAAAGTAGTAGTACAAGGAAACTCCAACTTGATGACTTTGCTTTGATTTGCATAACTCCTACATGTAGTGCTGTAACACATAACAACATAAAGCCACAGTACTACACAGTACAATCAGCACAAATTACAGTACTATATAAACAAGGTGGACTGTACCAAAAAGATATTAAGGCTCAATAAACAAGATGTACAAAACTATACCAAAAAGGGATGAGGACTATAAGTCGAAGTCCAAACAGGGTACCTCGGTTGTAAGTCCAAATGGTCATTAACCAGATAGACATTAAATCAGGAATATCTGTATATCACCAATGTAACGCCTAAAACATGGCTATTTTCCTTGATTCCTAACTTTCAAATATGAATTATTTCAAATCCCTGAATTACAAGTATTTGATCACTATACTTATAAAAGAAAAAACAAGGATTCTGCTGCTGTTGTTACTATAGAGAGTGGCAACTCAAATCCTTGCTGATAATTACAGTAGTTAAGAGACACATGAGGCTGGGAGGCAGTGTGGGTAGAGTGCTCATTTATCTTGTATAAGGCCTTGGGCTTGATGAGGAAAGGAGTGGGGAGGGGAGGGAGAAGACTTTCTGTATTCCAGGCATCAAAACAACAAATTTACATGAGAAGAGACTTTTAGCTATAAAGGTTTTTTTAGGGGAGTGATTCAACTAGGGTTAAACCTCGGGCCTTCACACTGAGCTACATGCCCCTTGCCCCCAAGACAGGATCCAAGTCACCCAGTTTGGGCTCAAACTTGCGATCCACCTGCCTCAGCTATCAATAGTACTGGGACTATAAGCATGTTTTAGTTATTAGTTTATAAAACACAAATACATACAAGACTTTTCTATACCCTTGGAACACCTGTAAACACTAGCACCATTCTGCCACTTTGAAAGTGGCCTTTCATCTTACAGAACCAAAAAGTGCTACCAATACGTACCATATTACTATAGAGAAAACAGGAAAATGCCACTTAGGAGCATGAGGAAATCAGTTCTCAATACGTGAGGACGGTGTGTGTCCAAGGTCTGGTTTGTGGGTACTATGTGAAAGGAGCATAGGTGCTCCCCAGGCAGCTGCCACCCGAGATGCACAACCCCCACGCCTAGCCCATTGGCTGGACCAGGCACTATTGGAAGAGAAGAGCTGCACCTTCCTCATCTTTGTCTCAAATGCATCTCCTAGACTTCTCTGAATACTATGGGCTATTGACAGATGCTAATATCTTGATTTTTTAACTCTTTTCCACAGCATTCCCTCCTGGCTGTTTTGTGCCTCCAAAGGGGGCCAACCCCACCGCAATGGTACCCTGAGGTGTCGTGCTCCTGCTCCGTCTGCACCATGTTCCTCAGGCTGGCATCTGCAAGGGCCTGCGTAAAATGGGTGTAGGGGGCCATGAAGCAGTAATGGTACAGGCCCGGCCTCACACTGGAAGAGCCAAGGCGCTGCGCTTGCCCTTGAGACTTGCTGGGGTTAGAAGATAAGCCATCAAACTGGGAGGCTAGGTTTGTCCCAAAGAGAGTCTTCAAGAGCTAGAGAGAAAGAATCAAAGCACCAATGATTGATTAAGTGCAGTATGAGTGACACTTTAAGACCCTCCCTCTCACCCATGCAATTCTTGCTGTGACCTTACCAGACCATGGCTGTAGGGAAGAGTCCAGGTTTCCCTGGAGCTCTAAGTGAGGCAGGGCATCTGAAGACTGACCCCACTAAGTAGCAAGGGCCCAGTGCAATTTGTAATGTCCTCTGTCCCCCACAGTGATGGTCCATGGCCTCCTGGGATAGAGAATAACCCCCTACTGGCCTAATCACGGAGCAACCGAGTGACAGCTTGGATCACAGTCACCCACTCCCACCATAGCCACAGCTTCTAAAGGAGAAGCAATGTGTACTGGCTGGGCCTGGACAGTTTACCTGAAAAGGACAATAAGACAGCACTCTCACCTGCTGGACACAAAGAGTAGCCATCACTGGCTCCCGACTAAAGCAGGACTTCAGATACCCCAGGATCTCTTCAACACACTGGGAGAAGACAGCAAAACGTTAAGGGACTCACACACAGCCCATCATTGTGTGAATCCAAGACAGAAATCAGGTACCAAAAATAGCTTCATTTTAACTGTGTGAATGTCAGAGGAAAAAAATCAAGGAAAGGTTTTCAATCTGTCACCTTGAGGAGTCACGGTCAAAGGTCTTGAAATCCAAACAGATGTATAAAAACCATTTTTTCACTCATTCTTTTATTCCTTAACTAGATTATCAAGCATCTACTTCTATGCATTCAAGTCTTTAGGGCAGGAAGTCAGAAGTATGCCACAGAATGAAAAGCCTTGCCTCTGTAGAGCCCCTGGACCTGCCCAACTGAACATGAAAAAATTGAATGAATCCCATAGCTCAGGAGGCAGACAAGGAGGGAAGAAAACCCAATCCATGGTGAGGCCTTTGACCAATGGGCCAGAAATTGCCCAGAACTGGCAAGATTTTAGCATTAGCCAAATATATTAAAGCAGCTACTATAATTGTACCTAAAGAGGAGAAACAAGAAAAGACAGATCAAACAGCTAGAAAGAGGGGAAAAGGACAATGCTCAAGGTTTTACATGAGAGGGGATAATGACTAAATGTCAATACAACAGAACACTACCCAACCTTTAATGATAACCAATGTAGGCACCAGCTGGTACATGGGAAAGCACAAGAGATAGCAGAGAAGAAGTAACAGTACAATGATTAAAGCTAGGGAACCTATATGCAGATCAGATGACAAAGACTTGGCATCTGTATAAAATGTATGCAGGCTTTTCTGCTTGTCACTATTTCCTAAACAACAGAGCCTAACAAGTCTGACCCACATTTGCATTGTATTAAGCATCATGAGTCACCTCAAGATGATTTAGAGGACGCATGCGGATTATGTTGAAATACATCACCACTTTACTGAAGTGACGTGTGCCCAGTGGGTTCTGCTAACTGAGGTCTGGGGAGCATCCTGGAACTGCACCAAGGGATCCCCAGGGACATGTGCACTGCCTTTCATCAGAAGACCACGCATGTGCACCATGACTCCCTCTGAACCTACTAGAATGGCGTGTCCTTGGGGTGGGGGGTGGCATATACAACAAAGCAGAGCTGGGTGCTCATCGAGTACTCCACCTGAGAGTGGTGCAGTCACAGGTGTTTGCTACACAGCACTTTTATTGTCTCTTCCAGACTTGATATGACTGAGGCTTGGGTGCCTGGCATTAGCATGTGGGCTCAGGGCCCTGTCCCTGCAAGCTTCTGCTGCTTCCAGGATGGACCTGCAGTACTAGGTCCCATCCCTAGGTTCCCCCAAGGCACACATTGGGTGTCCTGGCCACAGCTCAGGGAGGAGGCAAAACACAAACCTTCCCAATGTCCTGCAGCGTCGCCAGCTCTAGAATCTGGGAGAGAACGTCCAATGCCGAGCGCAGGAACCCCCCAAACTTTTCAGTGCTGTTCTGAAGATCCAAGGTGACCTTGGCAAGGTGGAAGGAGAGAGCACACGGTTACTGGCACCGCCGTGGTCTGGTTATCTACAACAGAGACACAAATGTGGTGGGCTGCAGCGAGGTTCTGCTGCTGCACAGTCCACATACCCACATACACTCCCCACTTGCAGTGACTCTAGGTGGTTGCTTGCTCTGAGTGCTGTGAAAATACTGGGGGGCTGGGCATGGTGGTGCACGCCTGTAATCCCAGCACTCAGGAGGCTGAGGCAGGAGAATCACTGCTGAGTTCATGACCAGCCTGGGCTACAAAGTGAGCTCAAGACCAGCCTGAACTTTGTGTTGAGACCCTATCTCAAAAAGACAAAAAAAAAAAAAAAAAATTTCCGGGGAAAGGAAACTGCTCTTCCAGACAGCTATATAAAAAGGATTATCTTTTAAGTTATACTGACACTAGGTAAGAAATTATTCCTAACCTATGTCATAATGAGAAAAAACCCATTAAGCGTCCCTTACAACCAGTATATGGCCCTATATCCTCTGGGGTCCCTAAAAGAAACCAAAATCAGTTTTAGACACATTCAGTCTGGCTACCAGAAAATAGTAAGTCAGTCTCAGAACATATTAAATTAAATTTCTAAAGGGCTCAGTTTAATTAAATTATATAGCAATTCCTCTTTTACAGTCTCAAAGGCTGGGTTAGGACCAAAGACTTAATGTCTAAAAGAGTAAGGGGCGACTGCCTATGAATATAAGGACTGACAAACATCACAGTGCCGAGGAAAGAATGTACCCCCTGGATGCACATCTGACAACCCAGGAAGAAAGGCAAACTGGACACAGAGCATGAAAACAAAAGTGGACCCAAGTCTCCCTGGTGCACCATCAACAGGCCCCATGGGAGAGACCCAGGGGACGAATGCTGGGATAATGTCATGTGGGGACCACAAGCCCAGGGAGGATGGGCTTCCCGACTGGCACAGAGAAGAGGAAAGGGAGAGGAATCACAGAGCTCTGGACAGAGAAGGGCACCCAGGAAGTCTCTTGTCTGTCCAGTGAGATGTAAGATGCAAGGGCAGCCCCAGGCTCAGGAGAACGGGAAGGAGCCCAGCTCCTGCGGACTCGAACTCAGGAAGGGACA
The DNA here is from genome assembly GCA_004027595.1 of Dinomys branickii. NCBI lineage: Eukaryota > Metazoa > Chordata > Mammalia > Rodentia > Dinomyidae > Dinomys > Dinomys branickii. The sequence continues at coordinate 144,097 of PVLD010003093.1, forward strand.
GGACGACAAGAGAGCAACACTAGAGCATGGGAAGGAGCCCCAAATTAAAGACAGTGTGGGAGGAAACCTGGGGAAAAGAAGCGCTTCCCATAGGGCACTGCAACATGCCTGCCTCTATTTTGGGGTTGTCATGAGGAGCACACTCAAAACACAGGTCTACATCTCTCATAATGTGTGGCCGAAGTTTTCACCTTTCAATATTATCAGTATTCTTCAGAAAAGAAGCCACTTAAGGTTTATAAATGGATCCCCCTTCCAAAAGGAGCCGTTATCCATTAGTACAAAAGAAGAGAAATACTTGCAGATACATTTACTAAAAAATGTGCAAATGCTATGTAATATAATCTTTAAAGTTCTCTTAAAGAGCTTGAAATTTCATGTGCTTCGGGGGTAATGAAGGATGTTTTCAACAGGTCAACTTAATGTCTTCAACACCAGTTCTCCCTATGTCAACCTGTAAGTTAAACGTGATCCCACTGGGAAATATTCTCTGGCTTCTCTGAAAGTGCACTAGCCTGTTGTAATGTTCACACGTAAAAACAGACAGGAACATTGAAAAAATTTTTATACGGCGGGGATACTGATCTCAAAAATATACCATGAAGCTATGATTAAGCAGTATGCTTCTAACAGCTGAACAGACTGATGGAACAAAATAAATGAAACTACAGAACCATGAGCTAACATTTGAAAAAAGCAGAATTTTAAAACTATCAGTGCAGAGAAATGGATTATTCAGCCAACAGTATTGGGGACCACTGATTAGTCATTTGGAAGAAATTTGGACCCACACTGTGTGTCTGACAAATGGCAGTTAATGGAAAATGTTGACCAAAAGAACTGAAATCTATCTACAACCAAAACAAGCCACTCAAGCAGCTGCCGTTCCCCCAGAGGTGTGTAGGCCAGGCTGGCTCAGGAGCCCCAACTGACAGGGACCGCCCTGGGTAAAGGACAGCTCCCAGGTGCCACTATCTGAAACTAGCCCTTTGTTGCTGAATACCTGCCTTCTCCTGAGGGTATCCAATCTGGCTGTGTTAGGCACCGGTGTACTTCCACGCCTGCCCATAGCACACAGATCCCTCTAACTTCCACCAGCCCACCTCCCTGTGACTCAGCTGTGCCCTCCAGGTGGCACTGTGATGAGCCTCAGCTATGAGGACAACTGGATGCTGCAACTCTGAAAGCAGGATGGTCCAGCGAAGCCCAGATACACCACAAAATCACCAAAGACTTCTCTTTTGGGATAGTTTCGTATTTGTACAACTACCATAAAGTAAGCTGAAAGACAAACCTGAAAAAACCAATTATAACTCACATCTCCAAAGGCTTATTTAGCCAGGGGTGGTGGCACACACCTGTCATCCCAGCTACATGGGAGCTGAGGCAGAAGGATCTCAAGTTTAAAGCCAGCCCAGGCAATGTGGTGAGATCCCATCTTAAAATAAAAATAAGAAGAGGTGGGGTTGGGGATATAGCTCAGTAACACAGTGCCTGCCTGGCAAAGCACAAGGTCCTGAGTTTGATTCCTGGCACAAGAACAAAAAAATAAAAATAAAAAAGGGGTGGAGCTGTAACTCAGGTGCTCAGTGGTCGAGATCTCAGCATGTAGGAGGCTCTTAGTTCAATACCAGTACAGCAAAGGGGTGGGAGGACTAACTTATTTATATGTATGTATGTGTATACAAGCATACACACCCTTCGAATCATCAGAAAAGCACCAGCAATCCACTAGGCCCCTGTGTATTTGCATGCATATTTATAATGCAGCAGAGGCCAGTACCTTGTAGTTGGCATGAGTAGCCTTCAGGACATCATGCAACTTGAGGTATGAAGGAAGATGATAGAAACTCCCCAGGGATGAAGACTTACTGGCTGCGACCGGCCCTGAGGTATCCGATTGTCGTGAAACTTTAAAAATACATAAAAAAACGAACTTTTAGATGCATACAAAAACTTACCAAGTTTACAAGAAATTAACTAGCAATACTGATTTTTAAAAGCATCCTGGAACAAATTACAATCTTTTCTCACTTTCTGATTGATTAGAAGAGAAATACAAGTAGAACCTAAGCCCTAAAAATGTACATAAAACAGCAAGGCGCAGCGGTGGAATGCAGCTCTGCATTGTCTTGGGGCCTCAGCTGCATGGTGAGGCATGGGATACCAATCCACCTCTGAGAGTCTAGGACTCCTCAGAGGAACATGGGGCTGACGTCCAGCAACATAGCCACAGCCCAGTAGGCATCCAAACAGAGTGATGTAAGCACCGCTTGGGAACTGTAAAGGGCACGTGTAATATTATTACACTGACACTCAACATCACAGTGCTCAGCACAATGTACAATTAGTCTACTCCAGTTTTTACTAAGTTCTGACTTGGGGAGTTTGGTTTCTTTAACTCATCAAAAGATGATTAGTTGCATAATGATAAGTTTGTGAAGAATGAATCTTTTAAACAGGTAAATCTTCCTGCTGTGCTGTAGAGCCTTAAAAAAATAGCACCTTTTCCGAAGCCTTCATGTGTTGGTCAAAGGACAGAAACCTTCCTTTAAAGACGGAAGAAGCAACGGAGATGAGGGTGGAGAAAAATTGAATGATCAAATGGGCCATCATCTGTGTAACTGAGTAACAAAGGTGAAGGTAACATTATGTAGGACAGCATCCAGAGCTAATTCCCTTCTATGTTCTCTATAATTCTGTATTTCCTCAATCGTTTTTGCAGTAACAGAAGTGAAGATAACTTTATATTATACAGCATCCAGTGCAAATTCCCTACTATCTTCTCTATAATTTGGTATTTCCCTTAACGTTTATGTGTTAACTAATGTGAAGATATCATTATGTAATACAACGTCCAGTGCTAATTCCCTACTATATTCTGTATAACTTTGTATTTTCTGCATTGTTTATGGCTTTTCTGGTTCATATGTCTCCATTCTTTTGTCTTTAAAATAAAATTTAAAAATAAAAAATAAAAAAAATAAAAACGGAAGAATGAGGTCATGAGTCCTACTGTACAACATGGTGACCACAGTTAACAATGCATCAGGACCTGACTGTGTTCTCAGAGGCCTCACTGGAAGCTTTTAATCAGTCCCTCCACACTGCACATAGATTATCACAAGGCCCCCCAGCGTCCCCAGAAGAGCGTTAGGATAGTCAAGACCAGCAACAGTAGCCATGCTGATATTCTAGGGCCCTCTGTTTTGCTGCTTCCCCAGATAAAGAAGCTGCTCCACACATCATTGACTTTCTAGGCTTTCGCACCCCCAGTCAACCTTGAGCTCTTCCACATGTCAAGTTTCCACAGCCTACTTCAAGATTTTAGTCAGTGCTTGCCCCCCACATCCACACCACCCCTTCCTAAAAATCAGAAATCGCTACAGCAGTGTCTCTCCTGGAAGCGTTAAAAGCAGAGAGGAACACGGGCAAGTGGAACCCTTGCCAGACACCCAGGAATGGGCTTGGTATCTGTGAGCATACCATGGGAAATTCCTCTGACATGAGTGCTGTGACAGGATAGCCAGAGAACCATGCTGTCCCATCAACTGTGACAAGGGCAAAAGCTTAGGTCCTACGCATGCCCAGGACAAATGGTGGCCCGTCCTCCCTCCCAGCGCTACTGCCTACCTGCACTGGTCTCACTGCCCTTCTTAGGGCTCAACGGCGCAGAGACTTGTTCTCCAGGTTCTTTTTCCTTGCCCTTGCGCCGGATGGGACTTAGTGAAGGAGGGTTTGTCAGAGAAGGTAAAGCTGCCTAAAACAGAAAACATGATGTAAGTACAACTCACACAGAGACTGAAAACTAAAAGTATGACATGCAATTTTACATGCACTTAGAGGCACGAAGTTAGGCGACTCATTTTGGTCTTGGAATCTGTATTTATAGAACCCAAACACTGTACACAAATCATCAACTTTCACTCCCACAATAATCACAGGTAGTAGGAAAGGCCCAGAACTTCCTCACAGGTATATGGGAATGGGATGGAGACAAAGGGCCCTCAGGGATTTGGGAGGCCAAGCCACTGGAACCTCAGTCCCTCCCACAACAGGGAATCAGTCATTCCACATGGGCCATGGCTTTAACTGTTCAAGGCATAAACTTTCCAAGTTTGGAGACGAAGTGACTGGCTAGGGTCATAGCTAAGGAGCAACTAACTCCATGTATCTACACAGCACATGCTTTCCAGTCCCCAGGAGAGAACACAGAAAATCCAGGCTCCCAGACAGAGGCAGCAGGCATGGGCCAGAGTGAAGAAGAGACGGCAGAGGGACTCCAAGCCCCAGCTCTGCTGCTCACAACCTCCTAGACCTCAGCAAAGGGCTAGCTCAGTGTCTGGACCCCCATCTGGTCTTTGGAAACAAAACACTCAGGCGATGGCAGCTGGAGATGACTAGATCATGATGGGACAGTGCTCCTTTATATAACACAGGCCTTGCCTGTCCACTGCCTTAAGACACAGCTGCTCAGTTCTGAGAATGTGGCCCTTGTCAGAAGTCAGGTCTGTTGGCATTTAGACCATGGACTTCCTGGCTGCAGAACTGGTAGAAATAAGTTTCTGTTGTTTGTAAGCTCCCCAGCTCGTAGCATTTTGTGATGGCAGTTCCAACTGACTGGTTGGTCACCTCACACCTCTGAGTCTACTCTAAAGATGCTGCAGGGGATAGAGGGCTGCAGTCTGAAGAGTGGACAGAAGGGCTGCAGAGGGCAGATCTTAAAAGAGCCGCATCCAGAAAAGGAAAGCAGGTCAGTTCTGCCTGGAGCTGGGACAACCACAGCATACAGGGCTCCCTCTTGGGTTTTAAAACTGACCACTTGCCCGATTCTATAGCATACTTTAGAAGTGAATTGTACACTTGTATGGTCTGTGAATTATTTCAATAACGCTATTTCAAAAAAACCCAAGAAGTCAGGCATGATGATGCAGGCCTAGAGTCCCAGCACTCCAAGGGGCTGAGGCAGGAAGGTAACAAGAGTCCAGCCTGGGCACTTATCAAGCTAGAGTCATCACAGATCTTGCATTTTATGCTCTGGTTCCTCTTTCTCTATTACATACTTTCCAAAAATACATCTCCACTGCCATGTATGTGCACGTGTCCTGTCCATGTGCAGCTCAGTGACTTGGTGAGACTTTGTCTCAAAATGAAAACATAAACAGCAAGAGAGAGCTGCAGATGGAGGTTGCTCACACGACACCACGCCCTTCTCACTCCAACATCAAGCAGGAAGCATGAACTGAGTTACTGGGCTTCGGCTCTCACCCTGAACACCCTCTCTGAGCACCTTGAGCCTCGGCGGCCTGCGCAATCACCACCTGTTCCTGACAGCAATGGGACGAGTCCACAGGCTTTAAGACTCACCCCAGACTACTGATGCGAGCAACAAGAGTGTCTCCATACTGCTTGCATATATGAACGTTACATGAACCCATGGTGACCGGGTGGGCAGCGGAGAGAGAACCTCCCGGAGGAATGCTACTTAGACATGGCAATATAGCAACATGTGAAGGACAGAGAGGAGGGAGGTGGATATCCTGAACTCAGGAGGGATCTGAGATAGGAAGTGAAACCCTCGGAAAGTCTAAGCAGAACCTCCTCTGGAGGAGGGGATTGCAGATCTGACATGGCGCAGTTGGAGGGAGACGAGATAGAGAGGGAGGAGGTTGCCGCTCCAAGCACACCCCTGGCCCACGCCCTCGTTTCGGCATTCGTAGCTTCAGCTTCGGAGACCCATTGCCCAGC